>JAKVIS010001561.1:0-31671 GCA_033119425.1 Bufotes viridis
CCCTGCTAATTCTAAATGACTGATAAACCAGTTTTAAAAGATGCCAATTTTTCCCACAATCCCTACTGCAAAGACCAAGAAGGATTGCACTTTGTGTCATTAAGGTGAAGGCATTTCTAGTAAATAATGTCACTCTAGTTAAGAAAATTGTTTCTGTAGTACTCATGCCATGATCAAAAGGACACCTGACAACAAAAATAACATAGCTAAAACAACTTAAACCCATTATTTAACCTAAGTTGACAAACTGCTCAGAATTTTCAGGCTTAAGGAAAGTTAACATCATGGCAAACTATACTCTTTTAAGAGAGCAATGGGAAACGGTTGAAGTTAGCAGGTTAAGGGCCATGCTTTTTACTCATTCTATAACGAAAACATAACTAACCCTGACGTGATTTGAACACGCAAACTTCTGATTTAAAGTCAGACGCGCTACCATTGCGCCACAAGTTCCAAAGACTGTGTTTGGATGGGACCTTAACCATCACAAATGTCTGCTGAAGAAATGTTAATACCCTCTTAATTCAAAAGGACTAATAAAATCCTTTTAAAAGAAGCCAATTTTGCCAACAATCCCCACTGCAATGAACAAGAAGGATTGCTCTTTGTGCCATTAAGGTGAAGGGATTTCTAGTAAATAATGTGACTCTAGTTAAGAAAAATGTTTCTATAGTACTCACTTGGTAATAAAAGGACAGCTGGCCACTATATAATAGACACGCACAACTTTCTGACACGCGACCCTTAAACTACAAGTTCAGTCAACACATAGCTTTCTGACCCTTTTCTCTCCAATGCCTCTTTGACAAAATGCCCACTGCCTGCCTCTTCTAACTGGTTGCTCTACTACTTTTAATAGAAGCTTGCTTTTTCCCCATGATGTAAAAAAACTACTAATACGGAAGAGTGGATAGTGTGCCTTTAGGACAAAGTTAGTTCCAGTAAAGAATTGGACACTGAGAGTGAGCTTTTCCTCTCCATAAAATTTGTGGACAAGTGTTTTTCTCATTTCATTAACTAAATTGGGTTTAAAACCTGGTAATCTCGCTATGAAGTCTAGTATGAGAAGATATCCGTGGCACTGACCAGAAAACTAATGCGTTTTCGTCACCAGTATTTAGGCTTTGGTTCTATCTACATATATGTATAAATACTCGAATGAACAGTAGAAAGATCTGTGTAATGATCTTTCTGTACCTAAGCCTAAATCCAGGATCAATAGGCATCCACTGTGTCTACGGGGAAGATTTCACTATCATTAAACATGAGGATTCTCTCCAGTAAGTGGAGTGAGAATATGGACCTTTCCAACACAAAATGTTGAGATCCTTGATTTGTTAAAAAGTCCAATAGTTACCCGGCTGGCTTTTATTCAGCCATGGGATATTCAGAACTGGTTTAAGAAGATATTTTGTTTTCCATATTGGCGATCAGGAAGGAGTTTATCCTCCTAATTAGACTGGATCTGATTTGCCAATAAAACCATGACCTCAAGCTGATCTAAAGACATGCCATCAGCAATTAATAAGGTATTTTCCGCTACTCAAGTCAATCCAAAAGGGGCTTCTGATCTCAATGTGCTTAAAAACGCCCTTCCTTGTCATATGGAGTCAGACATGGTACCATTGTGCCATGACATTATGCAGTCAAAAATAGTTTGAGGTACAATTGCTGCTTAAGACTGATGTATGGTCCTTTTGATGTTACTGTCAAGCAAAATATCTTAGTTAAAAACACCTTCAACACTTTCTTTAACCTAAAATGACAAACTGCTCAGAATTTTCAAGCTTAAGAAAAGTTAACGTCATGCCAAATTGTATTCTTTCTTCTTAAGAGAGCAAGGGGCACAGGTTGTAAATAGCAGGTTAAGGGTCATGATCTTTACTCATTCTACGATGAAAAATATAACTGACCCCGACGTGATTTGAACACGCAACCTTCTGATCTGGAGTCAGACGCGCTACCGTTGCGCCACGAGGTCAAGGAATGACTTTTGTGCTGGCCTTCACCATCACCACTGTACCTGTGAAGAAATCATAACCCCCTGCTAATTCTAAATGACTGATAAACCAGTTTTAAAAGATGCCAATTTTTCCCACAATCCCTACTGCAAAGACCAAGAAGGATTGCACTTTGTGTCATTAAGGTGAAGGCATTTCTAGTAAATAATGTCACTCTAGTTAAGAAAATTGTTTCTGTAGTACTCATGCCATGATCAAAAGGACACCTGACAACAAAAATAACATAGCTAAAACAACTTAAACCCATTATTTAACCTAAGTTGACAAACTGCTCAGAATTTTCAGGCTTAAGGAAAGTTAACATCATGGCAAACTATACTCTTTTTAAGAGAGCAATGGGAAACGGTTGAAGTTAGCAGGTTAAGGGCCATGCTTTTTACTCATTCTATAACGAAAACATAACTAACCCTGACGTGATTTGAACACGCAAACTTCTGATTTAAAGTCAGACGCGCTACCATTGCGCCACAAGTTCCAAAGACTGTGTTTGGATGGGACCTTAACCATCACAAATGTCTGCTGAAGAAATGTTAATACCCTCTTAATTCAAAAGGACTAATAAAATCCTTTTAAAAGAAGCCAATTTTGCCAACAATCCCCACTGCAATGAACAAGAAGGATTGCTCTTTGTGCCATTAAGGTGAAGGGATTTCTAGTAAATAATGTGACTCTAGTTAAGAAAAATGTTTCTATAGTACTCACTTGGTAATAAAAAGGACAGCTGGCCACTATATAATAGACACGCACAACTTTCTGACACGCGACCCTTAAACTACAAGTTCAGTCAACACATAGCTTTCTGACCCTTTTTCTCTCCAATGCCTCTTTGACAAAATGCCCACTGCCTGCCTCTTCTAACTGGTTGCTCTACTACTTTTAATAGAAGCTTGCTTTTTCCCCATGATGTAAAAAAACTACTAATACGGAAGAGTGGATAGTGTGCCTTTAGGACAAAGTTAGTTCCAGTAAAGAATTGGACACTGAGAGTGAGCTTTTCCTCTCCATAAAATTTGTGGACAAGTGTTTTTCTCATTTCATTAACTAAATTGGGTTTAAAACCTGGTAATCTCGCTATGAAGTCTAGTATGAGAAGATATCCGTGGCACTGACCAGAAAACTAATGCGTTTTCGTCACCAGTATTTAGGCTTTGGTTCTATCTACATATATGTATAAATACTCGAATGAACAGTAGAAAGATCTGTGTAATGATCTTTCTGTACCTAAGCCTAAATCCAGGATCAATAGGCATCCACTGTGTCTACGGGGAAGATTTCACTATCATTAAACATGAGGATTCTCTCCAGTAAGTGGAGTGAGAATATGGACCTTTCCAACACAAAATGTTGAGATCCTTGATTTGTTAAAAAGTCCAATAGTTACCCGGCTGGCTTTTATTCAGCCATGGGATATTCAGAACTGGTTTAAGAAGATATTTTGTTTTCCATATTGGCGATCAGGAAGGAGTTTATCCTCCTAATTAGACTGGATCTGACTTGCCAATAAAACCATGACCTCAAGCTGATCTAAAGACATGCCATCAGCAATTAATAAGGTATTTTCCGCTACTCAAGTCAATCCAAAAGGGGCTTCTGATCTCAATGTGCTTAAAAACGCCCTTCCTTGTCATATGGAGTCAGACATGGTACCATTGTGCCATGACATCATGCAGTCAAAAATAGTTTGAGGTACAATTGCTGCTTAAGACTGATGTATGGTCCTTTTGATGTTACTGTCAAGCAAAATATCTTAGTTAAAAACACCTTCAACACTTTCTTTAACCTAAAATGACAAACTGCTCAGAATTTTCAAGCTTAAGAAAAGTTAACGTCATGCCAAATTGTATTCTTTCTTCTTAAGAGAGCAAGGGGCACAGGTTGTAAATAGCAGGTTAAGGGTCATGATCTTTACTCATTCTACGATGAAAAATATAACTGACCCCGACGTGATTTGAACACGCAACCTTCTGATCTGGAGTCAGACGCGCTACCGTTGCGCCACGAGGTCAAGGAATGACTTTTGTGCTGGCCTTCACCATCACCACTGTACCTGTGAAGAAATCATAACCCCCTGCTAATTCTAAATGACTGATAAACCAGTTTTAAAAGATGCCAATTTTTCCCACAATCCCTACTGCAAAGACCAAGAAGGATTGCACTTTGTGTCATTAAGGTGAAGGCATTTCTAGTAAATAATGTCACTCTAGTTAAGAAAATTGTTTCTGTAGTACTCATGCCATGATCAAAAGGACACCTGACAACAAAAATAACATAGCTAAAACAACTTAAACCCATTATTTAACCTAAGTTGACAAACTGCTCAGAATTTTCAGGCTTAAGGAAAGTTAACATCATGGCAAACTATACTCTTTTAAGAGAGCAATGGGAAACGGTTGAAGTTAGCAGGTTAAGGGCCATGCTTTTTACTCATTCTATAACGAAAACATAACTAACCCTGACGTGATTTGAACACGCAAACTTCTGATTTAAAGTCAGACGCGCTACCATTGCGCCACAAGTTCCAAAGACTGTGTTTGGATGGGACCTTAACCATCACAAATGTCTGCTGAAGAAATGTTAATACCCTCTTAATTCAAAAGGACTAATAAAATCCTTTTAAAAGAAGCCAATTTTGCCAACAATCCCCACTGCAATGAACAAGAAGGATTGCTCTTTGTGCCATTAAGGTGAAGGGATTTCTAGTAAATAATGTGACTCTAGTTAAGAAAAATGTTTCTATAGTACTCACTTGGTAATAAAAAGGACAGCTGGCCACTATATAATAGACACGCACAACTTTCTGACACGCGACCCTTAAACTACAAGTTCAGTCAACACATAGCTTTCTGACCCTTTTTCTCTCCAATGCCTCTTTGACAAAATGCCCACTGCCTGCCTCTTCTAACTGGTTGCTCTACTACTTTTAATAGAAGCTTGCTTTTTCCCCATGATGTAAAAAAAACTACTAATACGGAAGAGTGGATAGTGTGCCTTTAGGACAAAGTTAGTTCCAGTAAAGAATTGGACACTGAGAGTGAGCTTTTCCTCTCCATAAAATTTGTGGACAAGTGTTTTTCTCATTTCATTAACTAAATTGGGTTTAAAACCTGGTAATCTCGCTATGAAGTCTAGTATGAGAAGATATCCGTGGCACTGACCAGAAAACTAATGCGTTTTCGTCACCAGTATTTAGGCTTTGGTTCTATCTACATATATGTATAAATACTCGAATGAACAGTAGAAAGATCTGTGTAATGATCTTTCTGTACCTAAGCCTAAATCCAGGATCAATAGGCATCCACTGTGTCTACGGGGAAGATTTCACTATCATTAAACATGAGGATTCTCTCCAGTAAGTGGAGTGAGAATATGGACCTTTCCAACACAAAATGTTGAGATCCTTGATTTGTTAAAAAGTCCAATAGTTACCCGGCTGGCTTTTATTCAGCCATGGGATATTCAGAACTGGTTTAAGAAGATATTTTGTTTTCCATATTGGCGATCAGGAAGGAGTTTATCCTCCTAATTAGACTGGATCTGACTTGCCAATAAAACCATGACCTCAAGCTGATCTAAAGACATGCCATCAGCAATTAATAAGGTATTTTCCGCTACTCAAGTCAATCCAAAAGGGGCTTCTGATCTCAATGTGCTTAAAAACGCCCTTCCTTGTCATATGGAGTCAGACATGGTACCATTGTGCCATGACATCATGCAGTCAAAAATAGTTTGAGGTACAATTGCTGCTTAAGACTGATGTATGGTCCTTTTGATGTTACTGTCAAGCAAAATATCTTAGTTAAAAACACCTTCAACACTTTCTTTAACCTAAAATGACAAACTGCTCAGAATTTTCAAGCTTAAGAAAAGTTAACGTCATGCCAAATTGTATTCTTTCTTCTTAAGAGAGCAAGGGGCACAGGTTGTAAATAGCAGGTTAAGGGTCATGATCTTTACTCATTCTACGATGAAAAATATAACTGACCCCGACGTGATTTGAACACGCAACCTTCTGATCTGGAGTCAGACGCGCTACCGTTGCGCCACGAGGTCAAGGAATGACTTTTGTGCTGGCCTTCACCATCACCACTGTACCTGTGAAGAAATCATAACCCCCTGCTAATTCTAAATGACTGATAAACCAGTTTTAAAAGATGCCAATTTTTCCCACAATCCCTACTGCAAAGACCAAGAAGGATTGCACTTTGTGTCATTAAGGTGAAGGCATTTCTAGTAAATAATGTCACTCTAGTTAAGAAAATTGTTTCTGTAGTACTCATGCCATGATCAAAAGGACACCTGACAACAAAAATAACATAGCTAAAACAACTTAAACCCATTATTTAACCTAAGTTGACAAACTGCTCAGAATTTTCAGGCTTAAGGAAAGTTAACATCATGGCAAACTATACTCTTTTTAAGAGAGCAATGGGAAACGGTTGAAGTTAGCAGGTTAAGGGCCATGCTTTTACTCATTCTATAATGAAAACATAACTAACCCTGACGTGATTTGAAGACGCAAACTTCTGATTTAAAGTCAGACGCGCTACCATTGCGCCACAAGTTCCAAAGACTGTGTTTGGATGGGACCTTAACCATCACAAATGTCTGCTGAAGAAATGTTAATACCCTCTTAATTCAAAAGGACTAATAAAATCCTTTTAAAAGAAGCCAATTTTGCCAACAATCCCCACTGCAATGAACAAGAAGGATTGCTCTTTGTGCCATTAAGGTGAAGGGATTTCTAGTAAATAATGTGACTCTAGTTAAGAAAAATGTTTCTATAGTACTCACTTGGTAATAAAAAGGACAGCTGGCCACTATATAATAGACACGCACAACTTTCTGACACGCGACCCTTAAACTACAAGTTCAGTCAACACATAGCTTTCTGACCCTTTTTCTCTCCAATGCCTCTTTGACAAAATGCCCACTGCCTGCCTCTTCTAACTGGTTGCTCTACTACTTTTAATAGAAGCTTGCTTTTTCCCCATGATGTAAAAAAAACTACTAATACGGAAGAGTGGATAGTGTGCCTTTAGGACAAAGTTAGTTCCAGTAAAGAATTGGACACTGAGAGTGAGCTTTTCCTCTCCATAAAATTTGTGGACAAGTGTTTTTCTCATTTCATTAACTAAATTGGGTTTAAAACCTGGTAATCTCGCTATGAAGTCTAGTATGAGAAGATATCCGTGGCACTGACCAGAAAACTAATGCGTTTTCGTCACCAGTATTTAGGCTTTGGTTCTATCTACATATATGTATAAATACTCGAATGAACAGTAGAAAGATCTGTGTAATGATCTTTCTGTACCTAAGCCTAAATCCAGGATCAATAGGCATCCACTGTGTCTACGGGGAAGATTTCACTATCATTAAACATGAGGATTCTCTCCAGTAAGTGGAGTGAGAATATGGACCTTTCCAACACAAAATGTTGAGATCCTTGATTTGTTAAAAAGTCCAATAGTTACCCGGCTGGCTTTTATTCAGCCATGGGATATTCAGAACTGGTTTAAGAAGATATTTTGTTTTCCATATTGGCGATCAGGAAGGAGTTTATCCTCCTAATTAGACTGGATCTGATTTGCCAATAAAACCAAGACCTCAGTGGTATACGAGTCCCTATCAGACTGGAACAATTTCAATGGAGTCCAAGAGAAATGGGACTACTTCAAAGTGGCACTATTGAAGGCAACAGAAAAGTGCATTAGGCTCGTCAGTAAAAGCAAAAAAAGGAAGAGACCACTGTGGTACTCAGCAGAAGTGGCCAAAATTATTAAAAACAAAAAGATGGCATTTAGTAAGTATAAAAACACCCAAAACGAGGATGACCGGGAAATCTATAAGATGAGGCAGAGAGAGGCCAAGCAAGTTATAAGAGCTTCTAAAGCTCAAGCAGAAGAGAAATTAGCTCAGTCAGTGAAAAAAGGTGATAAGACATTCTTCAGATACATAAATGAAAAAGGAAATTAAAAAAGGAATTACCAAATTAAAAACAAAAGAAGGAAGGTATATGGAAGAGGATAAAGAACTAGCTGACTGCCTCAATGAATACTTCTGTTCAGTTTTTACAAAGGAAAATGAAGGAGAAGGACCTCAGTTAGGGAGGAAGACTCATGAATCCTTTGATGCATGTGTCTTTACAGAGGAAGAGGTTCTAAGTCAGCTGTCTAAAATTAATACAAATAAATCACAGGGGCCTGATGGGATACACCCAAAGCTATTAAAAGAGCTTAGAGGTGTACTAGCAGAACCATTAACAGATTTATTTAACCAATCACTGGTAACAGGTGTCATCCCAGAAGACTGGAAATTAGCAAACGTTGTGCCAATTCACAAGAAAGGTAGTAGAGAGGAATCGGGCAACTATAGGCCGGTAAGCCTGACATCAATAGTGGGGAAATTAATGGAAACCATACTCAAGGAGAGGATTGTGGAACATCTAAAAACTCATGGGTTGATTGATGAAAAACAGCATGGGTTTACTTCAGGGAGATCATGTCAAACTAATCTTATTGACTTTTTTGATTGGGTGACTAAAATAATAGATGGCGGAGGTGCAGTAGACATCGCTTATCTGGACTTTAGTAAGGCTTTTGATACTGTCCCACATAGAAGGCTTATCAATAAACTACAGTGTTTGAACTTGGGCTCACATATTGTTGAATGGATTAGGCAGTGGCTGAAGGACAGAAAACAGAGGGTTGTAGTCAATGGAGTATATTCAGACCATGGTATTGTTACCAGTGGGGTACCTCAGGGATCTGTTCTGGGACCTATATTGTTTAATATCTTTATCAGCGAAATTGCAGAAGGCCTCAATGGTAAGGTGTGTCTTTTGCTGATGACACAAAGATTTGTAACAGGGTTGATGTTCCTGGAGGGATACACCAAATGGAAAAGGATTTGGGAAAACTAGAGGAATGGTCAAAAATATGGCAACTAAAATTCAATGTTGATAAGTGCAAGATAATGCACCTGGGGCGTAAAACCCAAGAGCAGAATATAAAATCAGTGATACAGTACTAACCTCAGTATCTGAGGAAAGGGATTTAGGGGTCATTATATCAGACGACCTAAAGGTGGGCAGACAATGTCATAGAGCAGCAGGTAATGCCAGCAGAATGCTTGGGTGTATAGGGAGAGGCATTACCAGTAGAAAGAGGGAGGTGCTCGTGCCGCTCTACAGAGCACTAGTGAGACCTCATTTGGAGTATTGTGTGCAGTACTGGAGACCATATCTGCAGAAGGATATTGAAACTTTGGAGAGAGTTCAGAGAAGAGCTACTAAACTAGTACATGGATTGCAGGACAAAACTTACCAGGAAAGGTTAAACGACCTTAACATGTATAGCTTGGAAGTAAGAAGAGACAGAGGGGATATGATAGAAACTTTTAAATACATAAAGGGAATCATCACGGTAAAAGAGGAGAGAATATTTAAAAGAAGAAAAACTGCTACAAGAGGACATAGTTTTAAATTAGAGGGGCAAAGGTTTAAAGGTAATATCAGGAAGAATTACTTTACTGAGAGAGTAGTGGACGCATGGAATAGCCTTCCTGCAGAAGTGGTAGCTGCAAATACAGTGAAGGAGTTTAAGCATGCATGGGATAGGCATAAGGCCATCCTTCATATAAGATAGGGCCTGGGGCTATTCATAGTATTCAGTCTATTGGGCAGACTAGATGGGCCAAATGGTTCTTATCTGCCGACACATTCTATGTTTCTATGTTTCTATGTTAAGCTGATCTAAAGACATGCCATCAGCAATTAATAAGGTATTTTCCGCTACTCAAGTCAATCCAAAAGGGGCTTCTGATCTCAATGTGCTTAAAAACGCCCTTCCTTGTCATATGGAGTCAGACATGGTACCATTGTGCCATGACATTATGCAGTCAAAAATAGTTTGAGGTACAATTGCTGCTTAAGACTGATGTATGGTCCTTTTGATGTTACTGTCAAGCAAAATATCTTAGTTAAAAACACCTTCAACACTTTCTTTAACCTAAAATGACAAACTGCTCAGAATTTTCAAGCTGAAGAAAAGTTAACGTCATGCCAAATTGTATTCTTTCTTCTTAAGAGAGCAAGGGGCACAGGTTGTAAATAGCAGGTTAAGGGTCATGATCTTTACTCATTCTACGATGAAAAATATAACTGACCCCGACGTGATTTGAACACGCAACCTTCTGATCTGGAGTCAGACGCGCTACCGTTGCGCCACGAGGTCAAGGAATGACTTTTGTGCTGGCCTTCACCATCACCACTGTACCTGTGAAGAAATCATAACCCCCTGCTAATTCTAAATGACTGATAAACCAGTTTTAAAAGATGCCAATTTTTCCCACAATCCCTACTGCAAAGACCAAGAAGGATTGCACTTTGTGTCATTAAGGTGAAGGCATTTCTAGTAAATAATGTCACTCTAGTTAAGAAAATTGTTTCTGTAGTACTCATGCCATGATCAAAAGGACACCTGACAACAAAAATAACATAGCTAAAACAACTTAAACCCATTATTTAACCTAAGTTGACAAACTGCTCAGAATTTTCAGGCTTAAGGAAAGTTAACATCATGGCAAACTATACTCTTTTTAAGAGAGCAATGGGAAACGGTTGAAGTTAGCAGGTTAAGGGCCATGCTTTTTACTCATTCTATAATGAAAACATAACTAACCCTGACGTGATTTGAAGACGCAAACTTCTGATTTAAAGTCAGGCGCGCTACCATTGCGCCACAAGTTCCAAAGACTGTGTTTGGATGGGACCTTAACCATCACAAATGTCTGCTGAAGAAATGTTAATACCCTCTTAATTCAAAAGGACTAATAAAATCCTTTTAAAAGAAGCCAATTTTGCCAACAATCCCCACTGCAATGAACAAGAAGGATTGCTCTTTGTGCCATTAAGGTGAAGGGATTTCTAGTAAATAATGTGACTCTAGTTAAGAAAAATGTTTCTATAGTACTCACTTGGTAATAAAAAGGACAGCTGGCCACTATATAATAGACACGCACAACTTTCTGACACGCGACCCTTAAACTACAAGTTCAGTCAACACATAGCTTTCTGACCCTTTTTCTCTCCAATGCCTCTTTGACAAAATGCCCACTGCCTGCCTCTTCTAACTGGTTGCTCTACTACTTTTAATAGAAGCTTGCTTTTTCCCCATGATGTAAAAAAAAACTACTAATACGGAAGAGTGGATAGTGTGCCTTTAGGACAAAGTTAGTTCCAGTAAAGAATTGGACACTGAGAGTGAGCTTTTCCTCTCCATAAAATTTGTGGACAAGTGTTTTTCTCATTTCATTAACTAAATTGGGTTTAAAACCTGGTAATCTCGCTATGAAGTCTAGTATGAGAAGATATCCGTGGCACTGACCAGAAAACTAATGCGTTTTCGTCACCAGTATTTAGGCTTTGGTTCTATCTACATATATGTATAAATACTCGAATGAACAGTAGAAAGATCTGTGTAATGATCTTTCTGTACCTAAGCCTAAATCCAGGATCAATAGGCATCCACTGTGTCTACGGGGAAGATTTCACTATCATTAAACATGAGGATTCTCTCCAGTAAGTGGAGTGAGAATATGGACCTTTCCAACACAAAATGTTGAGATCCTTGATTTGTTAAAAAGTCCAATAGTTACCCGGCTGGCTTTTATTCAGCCATGGGATATTCAGAACTGGTTTAAGAAGATATTTTGTTTTCCATATTGGCGATCAGGAAGGAGTTTATCCTCCTAATTAGACTGGATCTGACTTGCCAATAAAACCATGACCTCAAGCTGATCTAAAGACATGCCATCAGCAATTAATAAGGTATTTTCCGCTACTCAAGTCAATCCAAAAGGGGCTTCTGATCTCAATGTGCTTAAAAACGCCCTTCCTTGTCATATGGAGTCAGACATGGTACCATTGTGCCATGACATCATGCAGTCAAAAATAGTTTGAGGTACAATTGCTGCTTAAGACTGATGTATGGTCCTTTTGATGTTACTGTCAAGCAAAATATCTTAGTTAAAAACACCTTCAACACTTTCTTTAACCTAAAATGACAAACTGCTCAGAATTTTCAAGCTTAAGAAAAGTTAACGTCATGCCAAATTGTATTCTTTCTTCTTAAGAGAGCAAGGGGCACAGGTTGTAAATAGCAGGTTAAGGGTCATGATCTTTACTCATTCTACGATGAAAAATATAACTGACCCCGACGTGATTTGAACACGCAACCTTCTGATCTGGAGTCAGACGCGCTACCGTTGCGCCACGAGGTCAAGGAATGACTTTTGTGCTGGCCTTCACCATCACCACTGTACCTGTGAAGAAATCATAACCCCCTGCTAATTCTAAATGACTGATAAACCAGTTTTAAAAGATGCCAATTTTTCCCACAATCCCTACTGCAAAGACCAAGAAGGATTGCACTTTGTGTCATTAAGGTGAAGGCATTTCTAGTAAATAATGTCACTCTAGTTAAGAAAATTGTTTCTGTAGTACTCATGCCATGATCAAAAGGACACCTGACAACAAAAATAACATAGCTAAAACAACTTAAACCCATTATTTAACCTAAGTTGACAAACTGCTCAGAATTTTCAGGCTTAAGGAAAGTTAACATCATGGCAAACTATACTCTTTTTAAGAGAGCAATGGGAAACGGTTGAAGTTAGCAGGTTAAGGGCCATGCTTTTTACTCATTCTATAACGAAAACATAACTAACCCTGACGTGATTTGAACACGCAAACTTCTGATTTAAAGTCAGACGCGCTACCATTGCGCCACAAGTTCCAAAGACTGTGTTTGGATGGGACCTTAACCATCACAAATGTCTGCTGAAGAAATGTTAATACCCTCTTAATTCAAAAGGACTAATAAAATCCTTTTAAAAGAAGCCAATTTTGCCAACAATCCCCACTGCAATGAACAAGAAGGATTGCTCTTTGTGCCATTAAGGTGAAGGGATTTCTAGTAAATAATGTGACTCTAGTTAAGAAAAATGTTTCTATAGTACTCACTTGGTAATAAAAGGACAGCTGGCCACTATATAATAGACACGCACAACTTTCTGACACGCGACCCTTAAACTACAAGTTCAGTCAACACATAGCTTTCTGACCCTTTTTCTCTCCAATGCCTCTTTGACAAAATGCCCACTGCCTGCCTCTTCTAACTGGTTGCTCTACTACTTTTAATAGAAGCTTGCTTTTTCCCCATGATGTAAAAAAAAACTACTAATACGGAAGAGTGGATAGTGTGCCTTTAGGACAAAGTTAGTTCCAGTAAAGAATTGGACACTGAGAGTGAGCTTTTCCTCTCCATAAAATTTGTGGACAAGTGTTTTTCTCATTTCATTAACTAAATTGGGTTTAAAACCTGGTAATCTCGCTATGAAGTCTAGTATGAGAAGATATCCGTGGCACTGACCAGAAAACTAATGCGTTTTCGTCACCAGTATTTAGGCTTTGGTTCTATCTACATATATGTATAAATACTCGAATGAACAGTAGAAAGATCTGTGTAATGATCTTTCTGTACCTAAGCCTAAATCCAGGATCAATAGGCATCCACTGTGTCTACGGGGAAGATTTCACTATCATTAAACATGAGGATTCTCTCCAGTAAGTGGAGTGAGAATATGGACCTTTCCAACACAAAATGTTGAGATCCTTGATTTGTTAAAAAGTCCAATAGTTACCCGGCTGGCTTTTATTCAGCCATGGGATATTCAGAACTGGTTTAAGAAGATATTTTGTTTTCCATATTGGCGATCAGGAAGGAGTTTATCCTCCTAATTAGACTGGATCTGACTTGCCAATAAAACCATGACCTCAAGCTGATCTAAAGACATGCCATCAGCAATTAATAAGGTATTTTCCGCTACTCAAGTCAATCCAAAAGGGGCTTCTGATCTCAATGTGCTTAAAAACGCCCTTCCTTGTCATATGGAGTCAGACATGGTACCATTGTGCCATGACATTATGCAGTCAAAAATAGTTTGAGGTACAATTGCTGCTTAAGACTGATGTATGGTCCTTTTGATGTTACTGTCAAGCAAAATATCTTAGTTAAAAACACCTTCAACACTTTCTTTAACCTAAAATGACAAACTGCTCAGAATTTTCAAGCTTAAGAAAAGTTAACGTCATGCCAAATTGTATTCTTTCTTCTTAAGAGAGCAAGGGGCACAGGTTGTAAATAGCAGGTTAAGGGTCATGATCTTTACTCATTCTACGATGAAAAATATAACTGACCCCGACGTGATTTGAACACGCAACCTTCTGATCTGGAGTCAGACGCGCTACCGTTGCGCCACGAGGTCAAGGAATGACTTTTGTGCTGGCCTTCACCATCACCACTGTACCTGTGAAGAAATCATAACCCCCTGCTAATTCTAAATGACTGATAAACCAGTTTTAAAAGATGCCAATTTTTCCCACAATCCCTACTGCAAAGACCAAGAAGGATTGCACTTTGTGTCATTAAGGTGAAGGCATTTCTAGTAAATAATGTCACTCTAGTTAAGAAAATTGTTTCTGTAGTACTCATGCCATGATCAAAAGGACACCTGACAACAAAAATAACATAGCTAAAACAACTTAAACCCATTATTTAACCTAAGTTGACAAACTGCTCAGAATTTTCAGGCTTAAGGAAAGTTAACATCATGGCAAACTATACTCTTTTTAAGAGAGCAATGGGAAACGGTTGAAGTTAGCAGGTTAAGGGCCATGCTTTTTACTCATTCTATAATGAAAACATAACTAACCCTGACGTGATTTGAAGACGCAAACTTCTGATTTAAAGTCAGACGCGCTACCATTGCGCCACAAGTTCCAAAGACTGTGTTTGGATGGGACCTTAACCATCACAAATGTCTGCTGAAGAAATGTTAATACCCTCTTAATTCAAAAGGACTAATAAAATCCTTTTAAAAGAAGCCAATTTTGCCAACAATCCCCACTGCAATGAACAAGAAGGATTGCTCTTTGTGCCATTAAGGTGAAGGGATTTCTAGTAAATAATGTGACTCTAGTTAAGAAAAATGTTTCTATAGTACTCACTTGGTAATAAAAAGGACAGCTGGCCACTATATAATAGACACGCACAACTTTCTGACACGCGACCCTTAAACTACAAGTTCAGTCAACACATAGCTTTCTGACCCTTTTTCTCTCCAATGCCTCTTTGACAAAATGCCCACTGCCTGCCTCTTCTAACTGGTTGCTCTACTACTTTTAATAGAAGCTTGCTTTTTCCCCATGATGTAAAAAAAAACTACTAATACGGAAGAGTGGATAGTGTGCCTTTAGGACAAAGTTAGTTCCAGTAAAGAATTGGACACTGAGAGTGAGCTTTTCCTCTCCATAAAATTTGTGGACAAGTGTTTTTCTCATTTCATTAACTAAATTGGGTTTAAAACCTGGTAATCTCGCTATGAAGTCTAGTATGAGAAGATATCCGTGGCACTGACCAGAAAACTAATGCGTTTTCGTCACCAGTATTTAGGCTTTGGTTCTATCTACATATATGTATAAATACTCGAATGAACAGTAGAAAGATCTGTGTAATGATCTTTCTGTACCTAAGCCTAAATCCAGGATCAATAGGCATCCACTGTGTCTACGGGGAAGATTTCACTATCATTAAACATGAGGATTCTCTCCAGTAAGTGGAGTGAGAATATGGACCTTTCCAACACAAAATGTTGAGATCCTTGATTTGTTAAAAAGTCCAATAGTTACCCGGCTGGCTTTTATTCAGCCATGGGATATTCAGAACTGGTTTAAGAAGATATTTTGTTTTCCATATTGGCGATCAGGAAGGAGTTTATCCTCCTAATTAGACTGGATCTGACTTGCCAATAAAACCATGACCTCAAGCTGATCTAAAGACATGCCATCAGCAATTAATAAGGTATTTTCCGCTACTCAAGTCAATCCAAAAGGGGCTTCTGATCTCAATGTGCTTAAAAACGCCCTTCCTTGTCATATGGAGTCAGACATGGTACCATTGTGCCATGACATCATGCAGTCAAAAATAGTTTGAGGTACAATTGCTGCTTAAGACTGATGTATGGTCCTTTTGATGTTACTGTCAAGCAAAATATCTTAGTTAAAAACACCTTCAACACTTTCTTTAACCTAAAATGACAAACTGCTCAGAATTTTCAAGCTTAAGAAAAGTTAACGTCATGCCAAATTGTATTCTTTCTTCTTAAGAGAGCAAGGGGCACAGGTTGTAAATAGCAGGTTAAGGGTCATGATCTTTACTCATTCTACGATGAAAAATATAACTGACCCCGACGTGATTTGAACACGCAACCTTCTGATCTGGAGTCAGACGCGCTACCGTTGCGCCACGAGGTCAAGGAATGACTTTTGTGCTGGCCTTCACCATCACCACTGTACCTGTGAAGAAATCATAACCCCCTGCTAATTCTAAATGACTGATAAACCAGTTTTAAAAGATGCCAATTTTTCCCACAATCCCTACTGCAAAGACCAAGAAGGATTGCACTTTGTGTCATTAAGGTGAAGGCATTTCTAGTAAATAATGTCACTCTAGTTAAGAAAATTGTTTCTGTAGTACTCATGCCATGATCAAAAGGACACCTGACAACAAAAATAACATAGCTAAAACAACTTAAACCCATTATTTAACCTAAGTTGACAAACTGCTCAGAATTTTCAGGCTTAAGGAAAGTTAACATCATGGCAAACTATACTCTTTTTAAGAGAGCAATGGGAAACGGTTGAAGTTAGCAGGTTAAGGGCCATGCTTTTTACTCATTCTATAACGAAAACATAACTAACCCTGACGTGATTTGAAGACGCAAACTTCTGATTTAAAGTCAGACGCGCTACCATTGCGCCACAAGTTCCAAAGACTGTGTTTGGATGGGACCTTAACCATCACAAATGTCTGCTGAAGAAATGTTAATACCCTCTTAATTCAAAAGGACTAATAAAATCCTTTTAAAAGAAGCCAATTTTGCCAACAATCCCCACTGCAATGAACAAGAAGGATTGCTCTTTGTGCCATTAAGGTGAAGGGATTTCTAGTAAATAATGTGACTCTAGTTAAGAAAAATGTTTCTATAGTACTCACTTGGTAATAAAAGGACAGCTGGCCACTATATAATAGACACGCACAACTTTCTGACACGCGACCCTTAAACTACAAGTTCAGTCAACACATAGCTTTCTGACCCTTTTTCTCTCCAATGCCTCTTTGACAAAATGCCCACTGCCTGCCTCTTCTAACTGGTTGCTCTACTACTTTTAATAGAAGCTTGCTTTTTCCCCATGATGTAAAAAAACTACTAATACGGAAGAGTGGATAGTGTGCCTTTAGGACAAAGTTAGTTCCAGTAAAGAATTGGACACTGAGAGTGAGCTTTTCCTCTCCATAAAATTTGTGGACAAGTGTTTTTCTCATTTCATTAACTAAATTGGGTTTAAAACCTGGTAATCTCGCTATGAAGTCTAGTATGAGAAGATATCCGTGGCACTGACCAGAAAACTAATGCGTTTTCGTCACCAGTATTTAGGCTTTGGTTCTATCTACATATATGTATAAATACTCGAATGAACAGTAGAAAGATCTGTGTAATGATCTTTCTGTACCTAAGCCTAAATCCAGGATCAATAGGCATCCACTGTGTCTACGGGGAAGATTTCACTATCATTAAACATGAGGATTCTCTCCAGTAAGTGGAGTGAGAATATGGACCTTTCCAACACAAAATGTTGAGATCCTTGATTTGTTAAAAAGTCCAATAGTTACCCGGCTGGCTTTTATTCAGCCATGGGATATTCAGAACTGGTTTAAGAAGATATTTTGTTTTCCATATTGGCGATCAGGAAGGAGTTTATCCTCCTAATTAGACTGGATCTGACTTGCCAATAAAACCATGACCTCAAGCTGATCTAAAGACATGCCATCAGCAATTAATAAGGTATTTTCCGCTACTCAAGTCAATCCAAAAGGGGCTTCTGATCTCAATGTGCTTAAAAACGCCCTTCCTTGTCATATGGAGTCAGACATGGTACCATTGTGCCATGACATCATGCAGTCAAAAATAGTTTGAGGTACAATTGCTGCTTAAGACTGATGTATGGTCCTTTTGATGTTACTGTCAAGCAAAATATCTTAGTTAAAAACACCTTCAACACTTTCTTTAACCTAAAATGACAAACTGCTCAGAATTTTCAAGCTTAAGAAAAGTTAACGTCATGCCAAATTGTATTCTTTCTTCTTAAGAGAGCAAGGGGCACAGGTTGTAAATAGCAGGTTAAGGGTCATGATCTTTACTCATTCTACGATGAAAAATATAACTGACCCCGACGTGATTTGAACACGCAACCTTCTGATCTGGAGTCAGACGCGCTACCGTTGCGCCACGAGGTCAAGGAATGACTTTTGTGCTGGCCTTCACCATCACCACTGTACCTGTGAAGAAATCATAACCCCCTGCTAATTCTAAATGACTGATAAACCAGTTTTAAAAGATGCCAATTTTTCCCACAATCCCTACTGCAAAGACCAAGAAGGATTGCACTTTGTGTCATTAAGGTGAAGGCATTTCTAGTAAATAATGTCACTCTAGTTAAGAAAATTGTTTCTGTAGTACTCATGCCATGATCAAAAGGACACCTGACAACAAAAATAACATAGCTAAAACAACTTAAACCCATTATTTAACCTAAGTTGACAAACTGCTCAGAATTTTCAGGCTTAAGGAAAGTTAACATCATGGCAAACTATACTCTTTTTAAGAGAGCAATGGGAAACGGTTGAAGTTAGCAGGTTAAGGGCCATGCTTTTTACTCATTCTATAATGAAAACATAACTAACCCTGACGTGATTTGAAGACGCAAACTTCTGATTTAAAGTCAGACGCGCTACCATTGCGCCACAAGTTCCAAAGACTGTGTTTGGATGGGACCTTAACCATCACAAATGTCTGCTGAAGAAATGTTAATACCCTCTTAATTCAAAAGGACTAATAAAATCCTTTTAAAAGAAGCCAATTTTGCCAACAATCCCCACTGCAATGAACAAGAAGGATTGCACTTTGTGTCATTAAGGTGAAGGCATTTCTAGTAAATAATGTCACTCTAGTTAAGAAAATTGTTTCTATAGTACTCACTTGGTAATAAAAAGGACAGCTGGCCACTATATAATAGACACGCACAACTTTCTGACACGCGACCCTTAAACTACAAGTTCAGTCAACACATAGCTTTCTGACCCTTTTTCTCTCCAATGCCTCTTTGACAAAATGCCCACTGCCTGCCTCTTCTAACTGGTTGCTCTACTACTTTTAATAGAAGCTTGCTTTTTCCCCATGATGTAAAAAAACTACTAATACGGAAGAGTGGATAGTGTGCCTTTAGGACAAAGTTAGTTCCAGTAAAGAATTGGACACTGAGAGTGAGCTTTTCCTCTCCATAAAATTTGTGGACAAGTGTTTTTCTCATTTCATTAACTAAATTGGGTTTAAAACCTGGTAATCTCGCTATGAAGTCTAGTATGAGAAGATATCCGTGGCACTGACCAGAAAACTAATGCGTTTTCGTCACCAGTATTTAGGCTTTGGTTCTATCTACATATATGTATAAATACTCGAATGAACAGTAGAAAGATCTGTGTAATGATCTTTCTGTACCTAAGCCTAAATCCAGGATCAATAGGCATCCACTGTGTCTACGGGGAAGATTTCACTATCATTAAACATGAGGATTCTCTCCAGTAAGTGGAGTGAGAATATGGACCTTTCCAACACAAAATGTTGAGATCCTTGATTTGTTAAAAAGTCCAATAGTTACCCGGCTGGCTTTTATTCAGCCATGGGATATTCAGAACTGGTTTAAGAAGATATTTTGTTTTCCATATTGGCGATCAGGAAGGAGTTTATCCTCCTAATTAGACTGGATCTGATTTGCCAATAAAACCATGACCTCAAGCTGATCTAAAGACATGCCATCAGCAATTAATAAGGTATTTTCCGCTACTCAAGTCAATCCAAAAGGGGCTTCTGATCTCAATGTGCTTAAAAACGCCCTTCCTTGTCATATGGAGTCAGACATGGTACCATTGTGCCATGACATCATGCAGTCAAAAATAGTTTGAGGTACAATTGCTGCTTAAGACTGATGTATGGTCCTTTTGATGTTACTGTCAAGCAAAATATCTTAGTTAAAAACACCTTCAACACTTTCTTTAACCTAAAATGACAAACTGCTCAGAATTTTCAAGCTTAAGAAAAGTTAACGTCATGCCAAATTGTATTCTTTCTTCTTAAGAGAGCAAGGGGCACAGGTTGTAAATAGCAGGTTAAGGGTCATGATCTTTACTCATTCTACGATGAAAAATATAACTGACCCCGACGTGATTTGAACACGCAACCTTCTGATCTGGAGTCAGACGCGCTACCGTTGCGCCACGAGGTCAAGGAATGACTTTTGTGCTGGCCTTCACCATCACCACTGTACCTGTGAAGAAATCATAACCCCCTGCTAATTCTAAATGACTGATAAACCAGTTTTAAAAGATGCCAATTTTTCCCACAATCCCTACTGCAAAGACCAAGAAGGATTGCACTTTGTGTCATTAAGGTGAAGGCATTTCTAGTAAATAATGTCACTCTAGTTAAGAAAATTGTTTCTGTAGTACTCATGCCATGATCAAAAGGACACCTGACAACAAAAATAACATAGCTAAAACAACTTAAACCCATTATTTAACCTAAGTTGACAAACTGCTCAGAATTTTCAGGCTTAAGGAAAGTTAACATCATGGCAAACTATACTCTTTTTAAGAGAGCAATGGGAAACGGTTGAAGTTAGCAGGTTAAGGGCCATGCTTTTTACTCATTCTATAACGAAAACATAACTAACCCTGACGTGATTTGAAGACGCAAACTTCTGATTTAAAGTCAGACGCGCTACCATTGCGCCACAAGTTCCAAAGACTGTGTTTGGATGGGACCTTAACCATCACAAATGTCTGCTGAAGAAATGTTAATACCCTCTTAATTCAAAAGGACTAATAAAATCCTTTTAAAAGAAGCCAATTTTGCCAACAATCCCCACTGCAATGAACAAGAAGGATTGCTCTTTGTGCCATTAAGGTGAAGGGATTTCTAGTAAATAATGTGACTCTAGTTAAGAAAAATGTTTCTATAGTACTCACTTGGTAATAAAAAGGACAGCTGGCCACTATATAATAGACACGCACAACTTTCTGACACGCGACCCTTAAACTACAAGTTCAGTCAACACATAGCTTTCTGACCCTTTTTCTCTCCAATGCCTCTTTGACAAAATGCCCACTGCCTGCCTCTTCTAACTGGTTGCTCTACTACTTTTAATAGAAGCTTGCTTTTTCCCCATGATGTAAAAAAACTACTAATACGGAAGAGTGGATAGTGTGCCTTTAGGACAAAGTTAGTTCCAGTAAAGAATTGGACACTGAGAGTGAGCTTTTCCTCTCCATAAAATTTGTGGACAAGTGTTTTCTCATTTCATTAACTAAATTGGGTTTAAAACCTGGTAATCTCGCTATGAAGTCTAGTATGAGAAGATATCCGTGGCACTGACCAGAAAACTAATGCGTTTTCGTCACCAGTATTTAGGCTTTGGTTCTATCTACATATATGTATAAATACTCGAATGAACAGTAGAAAGATCTGTGTAATGATCTTTCTGTACCTAAGCCTAAATCCAGGATCAATAGGCATCCACTGTGTCTACGGGGAAGATTTCACTATCATTAAACATGAGGATTCTCTCCAGTAAGTGGAGTGAGAATATGGACCTTTCCAACACAAAATGTTGAGATCCTTGATTTGTTAAAAAGTCCAATAGTTACCCGGCTGGCTTTTATTCAGCCATGGGATATTCAGAACTGGTTTAAGAAGATATTTTGTTTTCCATATTGGCGATCAGGAAGGAGTTTATCCTCCTAATTAGACTGGATCTGATTTGCCAATAAAACCATGACCTCAAGCTGATCTAAAGACATGCCATCAGCAATTAATAAGGTATTTTCCGCTACTCAAGTCAATCCAAAAGGGGCTTCTGATCTCAATGTGCTTAAAAACGCCCTTCCTTGTCATATGGAGTCAGACATGGTACCATTGTGCCATGACATCATGCAGTCAAAAATAGTTTGAGGTACAATTGCTGCTTAAGACTGATGTATGGTCCTTTTGATGTTACTGTCAAGCAAAATATCTTAGTTAAAAACACCTTCAACACTTTCTTTAACCTAAAATGACAAACTGCTCAGAATTTTCAAGCTTAAGAAAAGTTAACGTCATGCCAAATTGTATTCTTTCTTCTTAAGAGAGCAAGGGGCACAGGTTGTAAATAGCAGGTTAAGGGTCATGATCTTTACTCATTCTACGATGAAAAATATAACTGACCCCGACGTGATTTGAACACGCAACCTTCTGATCTGGAGTCAGACGCGCTACCGTTGCGCCACGAGGTCAAGGAATGACTTTTGTGCTGGCCTTCACCATCACCACTGTACCTGTGAAGAAATCATAACCCCCTGCTAATTCTAAATGACTGATAAACCAGTTTTAAAAGATGCCAATTTTTCCCACAATCCCTACTGCAAAGACCAAGAAGGATTGCACTTTGTGTCATTAAGGTGAAGGCATTTCTAGTAAATAATGTCACTCTAGTTAAGAAAATTGTTTCTGTAGTACTCATGCCATGATCAAAAGGACACCTGACAACAAAAATAACATAGCTAAAACAACTTAAACCCATTATTTAACCTAAGTTGACAAACTGCTCAGAATTTTCAGGCTTAAGGAAAGTTAACATCATGGCAAACTATACTCTTTTTAAGAGAGCAATGGGAAACGGTTGAAGTTAGCAGGTTAAGGGCCATGCTTTTTACTCATTCTATAACGAAAACATAACTAACCCTGACGTGATTTGAAGACGCAAACTTCTGATTTAAAGTCAGACGCGCTACCATTGCGCCACAAGTTCCAAAGACTGTGTTTGGATGGGACCTTAACCATCACAAATGTCTGCTGAAGAAATGTTAATACCCTCTTAATTCAAAAGGACTAATAAAATCCTTTTAAAAGAAGCCAATTTTGCCAACAATCCCCACTGCAATGAACAAGAAGGATTGCTCTTTGTGCCATTAAGGTGAAGGGATTTCTAGTAAATAATGTGACTCTAGTTAAGAAAAATGTTTCTATAGTACTCACTTGGTAATAAAAGGACAGCTGGCCACTATATAATAGACACGCACAACTTTCTGACACGCGACCCTTAAACTACAAGTTCAGTCAACACATAGCTTTCTGACCCTTTTTCTCTCCAATGCCTCTTTGACAAAATGCCCACTGCCTGCCTCTTCTAACTGGTTGCTCTACTACTTTTAATAGAAGCTTGCTTTTTCCCCATGATGTAAAAAAACTACTAATACGGAAGAGTGGATAGTGTGCCTTTAGGACAAAGTTAGTTCCAGTAAAGAATTGGACACTGAGAGTGAGCTTTTCCTCTCCATAAAATTTGTGGACAAGTGTTTTTCTCATTTCATTAACTAAATTGGGTTTAAAACCTGGTAATCTCGCTATGAAGTCTAGTATGAGAAGATATCCGTGGCACTGACCAGAAAACTAATGCGTTTTCGTCACCAGTATTTAGGCTTTGGTTCTATCTACATATATGTATAAATACTCGAATGAACAGTAGAAAGATCTGTGTAATGATCTTTCTGTACCTAAGCCTAAATCCAGGATCAATAGGCATCCACTGTGTCTACGGGGAAGATTTCACTATCATTAAACATGAGGATTCTCTCCAGTAAGTGGAGTGAGAATATGGACCTTTCCAACACAAAATGTTGAGATCCTTGATTTGTTAAAAAGTCCAATAGTTACCCGGCTGGCTTTTATTCAGCCATGGGATATTCAGAACTGGTTTAAGAAGATATTTTGTTTTCCATATTGGCGATCAGGAAGGAGTTTATCCTCCTAATTAGACTGGATCTGATTTGCCAATAAAACCATGACCTCAAGCTGATCTAAAGACATGCCATCAGCAATTAATAAGGTATTTTCCGCTACTCAAGTCAATCCAAAAGGGGCTTCTGATCTCAATGTGCTTAAAAACGCCCTTCCTTGTCATATGGAGTCAGACATGGTACCATTGTGCCATGACATCATGCAGTCAAAAATAGTTTGAGGTACAATTGCTGCTTAAGACTGATGTATGGTCCTTTTGATGTTACTGTCAAGCAAAATATCTTAGTTAAAAACACCTTCAACACTTTCTTTAACCTAAAATGACAAACTGCTCAGAATTTTCAAGCTTAAGAAAAGTTAACGTCATGCCAAATTGTATTCTTTCTTCTTAAGAGAGCAAGGGGCACAGGTTGTAAATAGCAGGTTAAGGGTCATGATCTTTACTCATTCTACGATGAAAAATATAACTGACCCCGACGTGATTTGAACACGCAACCTTCTGATCTGGAGTCAGACGCGCTACCGTTGCGCCACGAGGTCAAGGAATGACTTTTGTGCTGGCCTTCACCATCACCACTGTACCTGTGAAGAAATCATAACCCCCTGCTAATTCTAAATGACTGATAAACCAGTTTTAAAAGATGCCAATTTTTCCCACAATCCCTACTGCAAAGACCAAGAAGGATTGCACTTTGTGTCATTAAGGTGAAGGCATTTCTAGTAAATAATGTCACTCTAGTTAAGAAAATTGTTTCTGTAGTACTCATGCCATGATCAAAAGGACACCTGACAACAAAAATAACATAGCTAAAACAACTTAAACCCATTATTTAACCTAAGTTGACAAACTGCTCAGAATTTTCAGGCTTAAGGAAAGTTAACATCATGGCAAACTATACTCTTTTTAAGAGAGCAATGGGAAACGGTTGAAGTTAGCAGGTTAAGGGCCATGCTTTTTACTCATTCTATAACGAAAACATAACTAACCCTGACGTGATTTGAAGACGCAAACTTCTGATTTAAAGTCAGACGCGCTACCATTGCGCCACAAGTTCCAAAGACTGTGTTTGGATGGGACCTTAACCATCACAAATGTCTGCTGAAGAAATGTTAATACCCTCTTAATTCAAAAGGACTAATAAAATCCTTTTAAAAGAAGCCAATTTTGCCAACAATCCCCACTGCAATGAACAAGAAGGATTGCTCTTTGTGCCATTAAGGTGAAGGGATTTCTAGTAAATAATGTGACTCTAGTTAAGAAAAATGTTTCTATAGTACTCACTTGGTAATAAAAAGGACAGCTGGCCACTATATAATAGACACGCACAACTTTCTGACACGCGACCCTTAAACTACAAGTTCAGTCAACACATAGCTTTCTGACCCTTTTTCTCTCCAATGCCTCTTTGACAAAATGCCCACTGCCTGCCTCTTCTAACTGGTTGCTCTACTACTTTTAATAGAAGCTTGCTTTTTCCCCATGATGTAAAAAAACTACTAATACGGAAGAGTGGATAGTGTGCCTTTAGGACAAAGTTAGTTCCAGTAAAGAATTGGACACTGAGAGTGAGCTTTTCCTCTCCATAAAATTTGTGGACAAGTGTTTTCTCATTTCATTAACTAAATTGGGTTTAAAACCTGGTAATCTCGCTATGAAGTCTAGTATGAGAAGATATCCGTGGCACTGACCAGAAAACTAATGCGTTTTCGTCACCAGTATTTAGGCTTTGGTTCTATCTACATATATGTATAAATACTCGAATGAACAGTAGAAAGATCTGTGTAATGATCTTTCTGTACCTAAGCCTAAATCCAGGATCAATAGGCATCCACTGTGTCTACGGGGAAGATTTCACTATCATTAAACATGAGGATTCTCTCCAGTAAGTGGAGTGAGAATATGGACCTTTCCAACACAAAATGTTGAGATCCTTGATTTGTTAAAAAGTCCAATAGTTACCCGGCTGGCTTTTATTCAGCCATGGGATATTCAGAACTGGTTTAAGAAGATATTTTGTTTTCCATATTGGCGATCAGGAAGGAGTTTATCCTCCTAATTAGACTGGATCTGATTTGCCAATAAAACCAAGACCTCAAGCTGATCTAAAGACATGCCATCAGCAATTAATAAGGTATTTTCCGCTACTCAAGTCAATCCAAAAGGGGCTTCTGATCTCAATGTGCTTAAAAACGCCCTTCCTTGTCATATGGAGTCAGACATGGTACCATTGTGCCATGACATTATGCAGTCAAAAATAGTTTGAGGTACAATTGCTGCTTAAGACTGATGTATGGTCCTTTTGATGTTACTGTCAAGCAAAATATCTTAGTTAAAAACACCTTCAACACTTTCTTTAACCTAAAATGACAAACTGCTCAGAATTTTCAAGCTTAAGAAAAGTTAACGTCATGCCAAATTGTATTCTTTCTTCTTAAGAGAGCAAGGGGCACAGGTTGTAAATAGCAGGTTAAGGGTCATGATCTTTACTCATTCTACGATGAAAAATATAACTGACCCCGACGTGATTTGAACACGCAACCTTCTGATCTGGAGTCAGACGCGCTACCGTTGCGCCACGAGGTCAAGGAATGACTTTTGTGCTGGCCTTCACCATCACCACTGTACCTGTGAAGAAATCATAACCCCCTGCTAATTCTAAATGACTGATAAACCAGTTTTAAAAGATGCCAATTTTTCCCACAATCCCTACTGCAAAGACCAAGAAGGATTGCACTTTGTGTCATTAAGGTGAAGGCATTTCTAGTAAATAATGTCACTCTAGTTAAGAAAATTGTTTCTGTAGTACTCATGCCATGATCAAAAGGACACCTGACAACAAAAATAACATAGCTAAAACAACTTAAACCCATTATTTAACCTAAGTTGACAAACTGCTCAGAATTTTCAGGCTTAAGGAAAGTTAACATCATGGCAAACTATACTCTTTTTAAGAGAGCAATGGGAAACGGTTGAAGTTAGCAGGTTAAGGGCCATGCTTTTACTCATTCTATAACGAAAACATAACTAACCCTGACGTGATTTGAACACGCAAACTTCTGATTTAAAGTCAGACGCGCTACCATTGCGCCACAAGTTCCAAAGACTGTGTTTGGATGGGACCTTAACCATCACAAATGTCTGCTGAAGAAATGTTAATACCCTCTTAATTCAAAAGGACTAATAAAATCCTTTTAAAAGAAGCCAATTTTGCCAACAATCCCCACTGCAATGAACAAGAAGGATTGCTCTTTGTGCCATTAAGGTGAAGGGATTTCTAGTAAATAATGTGACTCTAGTTAAGAAAAATGTTTCTATAGTACTCACTTGGTAATAAAAAGGACAGCTGGCCACTATATAATAGACACGCACAACTTTCTGACACGCGACCCTTAAACTACAAGTTCAGTCAACACATAGCTTTCTGACCCTTTTTCTCTCCAATGCCTCTTTGACAAAATGCCCACTGCCTGCCTCTTCTAACTGGTTGCTCTACTACTTTTAATAGAAGCTTGCTTTTTCCCCATGATGTAAAAAAACTACTAATACGGAAGAGTGGATAGTGTGCCTTTAGGACAAAGTTAGTTCCAGTAAAGAATTGGACACTGAGAGTGAGCTTTTCCTCTCCATAAAATTTGTGGACAAGTGTTTTTCTCATTTCATTAACTAAATTGGGTTTAAAACCTGGTAATCTCGCTATGAAGTCTAGTATGAGAAGATATCCGTGGCACTGACCAGAAAACTAATGCGTTTTCGTCACCAGTATTTAGGCTTTGGTTCTATCTACATATATGTATAAATACTCGAATGAACAGTAGAAAGATCTGTGTAATGATCTTTCTGTACCTAAGCCTAAATCCAGGATCAATAGGCATCCACTGTGTCTACGGGGAAGATTTCACTATCATTAAACATGAGGATTCTCTCCAGTAAGTGGAGTGAGAATATGGACCTTTCCAACACAAAATGTTGAGATCCTTGATTTGTTAAAAAGTCCAATAGTTACCCGGCTGGCTTTTATTCAGCCATGGGATATTCAGAACTGGTTTAAGAAGATATTTTGTTTTCCATATTGGCGATCAGGAAGGAGTTTATCCTCCTAATTAGACTGGATCTGATTTGCCAATAAAACCAAGACCTCAAGCTGATCTAAAGACATGCCATCAGCAATTAATAAGGTATTTTCCGCTACTCAAGTCAATCCAAAAGGGGCTTCTGATCTCAATGTGCTTAAAAACGCCCTTCCTTGTCATATGGAGTCAGACATGGTACCATTGTGCCATGACATTATGCAGTCAAAAATAGTTTGAGGTACAATTGCTGCTTAAGACTGATGTATGGTCCTTTTGATGTTACTGTCAAGCAAAATATCTTAGTTAAAAACACCTTCAACACTTTCTTTAACCTAAAATGACAAACTGCTCAGAATTTTCAAGCTTAAGAAAAGTTAACGTCATGCCAAATTGTATTCTTTCTTCTTAAGAGAGCAAGGGGCACAGGTTGTAAATAGCAGGTTAAGGGTCATGATCTTTACTCATTCTACGATGAAAAATATAACTGACCCCGACGTGATTTGAACACGCAACCTTCTGATCTGGAGTCAGACGCGCTACCGTTGCGCCACGAGGTCAAGGAATGACTTTTGTGCTGGCCTTCACCATCACCACTGTACCTGTGAAGAAATCATAACCCCCTGCTAATTCTAAATGACTGATAAACCAGTTTTAAAAGATGCCAATTTTTCCCACAATCCCTACTGCAAAGACCAAGAAGGATTGCACTTTGTGTCATTAAGGTGAAGGCATTTCTAGTAAATAATGTCACTCTAGTTAAGAAAATTGTTTCTGTAGTACTCATGCCATGATCAAAAGGACACCTGACAACAAAAATAACATAGCTAAAACAACTTAAACCCATTATTTAACCTAAGTTGACAAACTGCTCAGAATTTTCAGGCTTAAGGAAAGTTAACATCATGGCAAACTATACTCTTTTTAAGAGAGCAATGGGAAACGGTTGAAGTTAGCAGGTTAAGGGCCATGCTTTTTACTCATTCTATAATGAAAACATAACTAACCCTGACGTGATTTGAAGACGCAAACTTCTGATTTAAAGTCAGACGCGCTACCATTGCGCCACAAGTTCCAAAGACTGTGTTTGGATGGGACCTTAACCATCACAAATGTCTGCTGAAGAAATGTTAATACCCTCTTAATTCAAAAGGACTAATAAAATCCTTTTAAAAGAAGCCAATTTTGCCAACAATCCCCACTGCAATGAACAAGAAGGATTGCTCTTTGTGCCATTAAGGTGAAGGGATTTCTAGTAAATAATGTGACTCTAGTTAAGAAAAATGTTTCTATAGTACTCACTTGGTAATAAAAAGGACAGCTGGCCACTATATAATAGACACGCACAACTTTCTGACACGCGACCCTTAAACTACAAGTTCAGTCAACACATAGCTTTCTGACCCTTTTTCTCTCCAATGCCTCTTTGACAAAATGCCCACTGCCTGCCTCTTCTAACTGGTTGCTCTACTACTTTTAATAGAAGCTTGCTTTTTCCCCATGATGTAAAAAAACTACTAATACGGAAGAGTGGATAGTGTGCCTTTAGGACAAAGTTAGTTCCAGTAAAGAATTGGACACTGAGAGTGAGCTTTTCCTCTCCATAAAATTTGTGGACAAGTGTTTTTCTCATTTCATTAACTAAATTGGGTTTAAAACCTGGTAATCTCGCTATGAAGTCTAGTATGAGAAGATATCCGTGGCACTGACCAGAAAACTAATGCGTTTTCGTCACCAGTATTTAGGCTTTGGTTCTATCTACATATATGTATAAATACTCGAATGAACAGTAGAAAGATCTGTGTAATGATCTTTCTGTACCTAAGCCTAAATCCAGGATCAATAGGCATCCACTGTGTCTACGGGGAAGATTTCACTATCATTAAACATGAGGATTCTCTCCAGTAAGTGGAGTGAGAATATGGACCTTTCCAACACAAAATGTTGAGATCCTTGATTTGTTAAAAAGTCCAATAGTTACCCGGCTGGCTTTTATTCAGCCATGGGATATTCAGAACTGGTTTAAGAAGATATTTTGTTTTCCATATTGGCGATCAGGAAGGAGTTTATCCTCCTAATTAGACTGGATCTGACTTGCCAATAAAACCATGACCTCAAGCTGATCTAAAGACATGCCATCAGCAATTAATAAGGTATTTTCCGCTACTCAAGTCAATCCAAAAGGGGCTTCTGATCTCAATGTGCTTAAAAACGCCCTTCCTTGTCATATGGAGTCAGACATGGTACCATTGTGCCATGACATCATGCAGTCAAAAATAGTTTGAGGTACAATTGCTGCTTAAGACTGATGTATGGTCCTTTTGATGTTACTGTCAAGCAAAATATCTTAGTTAAAAACACCTTCAACACTTTCTTTAACCTAAAATGACAAACTGCTCAGAATTTTCAAGCTTAAGAAAAGTTAACGTCATGCCAAATTGTATTCTTTCTTCTTAAGAGAGCAAGGGGCACAGGTTGTAAATAGCAGGTTAAGGGTCATGATCTTTACTCATTCTACGATGAAAAATATAACTGACCCCGACGTGATTTGAACACGCAACCTTCTGATCTGGAGTCAGACGCGCTACCGTTGCGCCACGAGGTCAAGGAATGACTTTTGTGCTGGCCTTCACCATCACCACTGTACCTGTGAAGAAATCATAACCCCCTGCTAATTCTAAATGACTGATAAACCAGTTTTAAAAGATGCCAATTTTTCCCACAATCCCTACTGCAAAGACCAAGAAGGATTGCACTTTGTGTCATTAAGGTGAAGGCATTTCTAGTAAATAATGTCACTCTAGTTAAGAAAATTGTTTCTGTAGTACTCATGCCATGATCAAAAGGACACCTGACAACAAAAATAACATAGCTAAAACAACTTAAACCCATTATTTAACCTAAGTTGACAAACTGCTCAGAATTTTCAGGCTTAAGGAAAGTTAACATCATGGCAAACTATACTCTTTTTAAGAGAGCAATGGGAAACGGTTGAAGTTAGCAGGTTAAGGGCCATGCTTTTTACTCATTCTATAACGAAAACATAACTAACCCTGACGTGATTTGAAGACGCAAACTTCTGATTTAAAGTCAGACGCGCTACCATTGCGCCACAAGTTCCAAAGACTGTGTTTGGATGGGACCTTAACCATCACAAATGTCTGCTGAAGAAATGTTAATACCCTCTTAATTCAAAAGGACTAATAAAATCCTTTTAAAAGAAGCCAATTTTGCCAACAATCCCCACTGCAATGAACAAGAAGGATTGCTCTTTGTGCCATTAAGGTGAAGGGATTTCTAGTAAATAATGTGACTCTAGTTAAGAAAAATGTTTCTATAGTACTCACTTGGTAATAAAAAGGACAGCTGGCCACTATATAATAGACACGCACAACTTTCTGACACGCGACCCTTAAACTACAAGTTCAGTCAACACATAGCTTTCTGACCCTTTTTCTCTCCAATGCCTCTTTGACAAAATGCCCACTGCCTGCCTCTTCTAACTGGTTGCTCTACTACTTTTAATAGAAGCTTGCTTTTTCCCCATGATGTAAAAAAACTACTAATACGGAAG
>JAKVIS010001562.1:0-31869 GCA_033119425.1 Bufotes viridis
CCCATACATACATACTCGCACATATACACACATACATCTACACGTACTTACATTTTCGATCCTTCAGTGTGAGACATGGGCTGATTTCACTGGACTTTATATTGAGAAATGTGTTAAACGCCTGAGATTATTTATTTCCTCAGGAGATGCAGTAATGAGGAGCTGGGGATCCATATCACTTGTGGATTGTACAGGGCATGGAGCCTAACATTTCCAGTATGCCAGCATGATATGGATGTTATTAACTTCTTAGTGACCACCCTATTTTTAACATCAGTGACCGAGCAATTATTATTATTATTTTTTTTCATATTTTTATCATCCCATTACAAGAGCTATAACTTTTTTATTTTTCGGTCAATTTAGCCATATAAAGGCTTGTTTTTTTGCAAGACCAGTTGTAGCTTTAACGCTTTCTACCCCGGAGGGTTTTTTGTGTTTTCGTTTTGCGCTCTCTGCCTTCCCAGAGCCATAATTTTTTTATTTGTGTGTTCACAAAGCTATAGGGGGCTTGTTTTTTGCAGGACAAGTTGTGCTTTCCAACTCCGCCATTTAATATTGCATGTGATGTAGTGGGAAGCGAGAAAAAAATTCCAAATGGGGTGAAATTGCAAAAAAAGCAATTTCAGCAGTTTTAAGGGTGTTTTATTTACGGTGTTCGATGTGCGATAAAACTGACCAGTTACTTTTATTCTACAGGTCAGTACAAATCTGGCGATACCTTATATGTATAGTTTTTCTTGTGTTTTGATAGTGATAAAATCAGGGCATTTTTTCTCAGAGAAAAGGTGGTGGAACTCACCCCCCCTGGCCACGCCCCTACCCACCCATAGGACCGTCCCCTAAAACGGCCCTTTTAGAGAACGGGGATGCTACATTTTGGCGCCCCCCCATCACACGCGCGGCTGACCTGGCTCTGGTCTCGTCTGCAGCAGCTGGCTTCTCCTCTGTGTGGTCCTGGTATCTAGTAACATAGTAACATAGTATATAAGGCCGAAAAAAGACATTTGTCCATCCAGTTCGACCTGTTTCCTGCAAGTTGATCCAGAGGAAGGCAAAAAACCCCTGTGAGGTAGAAGCCAATTTTCCCCACTTAAGGGGAAAAAATTCCTTCCCGACTCCAATCAGGCATCAGAATAACTCCCTGGATCAACGACCCCTCTCTAGTAGCTATAGCCTGTAATATTATTACACTCCAGAAATACATCCAGGCCCCTCTTGAATTCCTTTATTGTACTCACCATCACCACCTCCTCAGGCAGAGAGTTCCATAGTCTCACTGCTCTTACCGTGAAGAACCCTTTTCTATGTTTGTGTACAAACCTTCTTTCCTCCAGACGCAGAGGATGTCCCCTCGTCGCAGTCACAGTCCTGGGGATAAATAGATGATGGGACAGATCTCTGTACTGACCTCTGAGATATTTATACATAGTTATTAGATCTCCCCTCAGTCGTCTTTTTTCTAGAGTGAATAACCCTAATTTTGATACCCTTTCGGGGTACTGTAGTTGCCCCATTCCAGTTATTACTTTAGTTGCCCTCCTCTGAACCCTCTCTAGCTCTGCTATGTCTGCCTTGTTCACGGGAGCCCAGAAATGTACACAGTACTCCATGTGTGGTCTGACTAATGATGTGTAACGTGGTAGGACTATGTTCTCATCACGGGCATCTATGCCCCTTTTGATGCAACCCATTATCTTATTGGCCTTAGCAGCAGCTGCCTGACACTGGTTTTTACAGCTTAGTTTGTTATTTATTAAAATTCCTAGATCCTTTTCCATGTCAGTGTTACTGAGTGTTTTACCATTTAGTATGTACGGGTGACTTGCATTATTCCTTCCCATGTGCATAACTTTACATTTGTCAGTGTTAAACCTCATCTGCCATTTCTCTGCCCAAGCCCCCAATCTATCCAGATCCCTCTGTAGCAGTATATTGTCCTCTTTAGTGTTAATTACTTTACACAGTTTAGTGTCATCTGCAAAAATTGATATATTACTGTGCAAGCCTTCTACAAGATCATTAATAAATATATTGAAGAGGATAGGGCCCAATACTGACCCCTGAGGTACCCCACTAGTGACAGTGACCCCTCCAGTACTGACCCCTGAGGTACCCCACTAGTGACAGTGACCCAATCTGAGTGTGTACCGTTAATAACCACCCTCTTTTCGCTCTGCTTTGCTGGTGTGGGGACCGTATTTATCGCCCTATAAGACGCACCTAGGTTTTAGACAATGATAATAAGAAAAAATATTTTTCATTACACTTAGGTCAGACCAGCAATCCGACCCCTAATGCCTCAGATCAGCCCCTCATGTCACATTTCTCTCCCTTAATGTCACATTTCTCCTCCTCATGTCACATTTCTCCACCTCCATGTCACATTTCTCCCCCTCCATGTCACATTTCCCCCTCCATGTCACATTTGTCCCCCCATTTCACATTTCTTGGCCCCCCATGGCACCCATCCCCCTCCACCATGACTTTTTCATGACCCCTGCCCTGACCTGCCCTGCCATTTCTCCATTCTTCCCATCCAGATTCTCATCCCCAAATCCCCCCTAGTTTCTTTCAGCACCTAGCATTTGGCACTACCTCCATAACCACCCCCAAAATCCATCATCCAGCCAGATTCTCATCCATAATCCCCCGATGGCACAGATCCATCCATGATCCAGATTCTCATCCCTAAAACCCCCACCCCCTATAGTTTCTTTCACCACCACCTAGCATTTGGCACTACACCCCCCCATGGCACAGATCCATGAGACTCTTCTCATCCCCAAAGTATCCCCCCCAAGTTTGTTTCAAGTTTTAACAAACCACCTACCAGGCTACCAGATAGGGTGAGTCTCTGAGGTGACTTGAGGCAGAGCCACAGGCGGGAAATCATCTGTCCTCCTGAGCTGCCTGCCTGTGCGAGTGGCGCCGCCACTCACAAGTCACGCCCCCCATGTCCACGTGATAGTGCTGTGTGAGAGGAGCCACCAGGGCACAGCGCAGGGACGGAGCTCAGCTGCTGGGGGCCGACACAGCCGCGGACGGCGGATGGAGTGAGGCTGTGGCGGACGGGCATCTGCGGCGCAACTAACGCAGCCGCGGCCGCGAGTTTGTAGCTGTGGGAGTCGGACTACTCGGGAGACGGGGAGAGCACTGACTGAAAATAGTAGGCGGAGCGCTGTTCCGGTGCGTTCCGCCTGAAAAAAAGCCCTGGATAAAATAATAAAAATGTGGGGGAAAAGAAATCAGTTTTAATTTTTCGTCACCATATTTCGACCCCTATAACTTTTTTGTAATTATGTGCACGGAGCTGTGTGGGGGCTCATTTTTTGCGGGGTGATCTGAGCTTTTAATTGATACCATTCTGGGATGTGTAGGACTTTTTTATCACTTTTTATTTAATTTTTTTGTTGAAAATGCTTTTTTCCATTTTGCTGTTTGCCGTATGGAGAATATATTTTTATATTTTTATACTATGGGGTTTTTCGCACATGGCGACACCCATGATGTGTATTTTTTAATTTATTTTAGTTATTTTATTTTTATTTGGGGAAAATGGGGGTGATTTGGATTTTTATGTTTTTTTTTACTTTATTTATTTATTACATTTTTTTTATAGTTTCCATAGGGAATTATAACAAGCAATTATTAAATTGGTATTCTCATAGCCCTCAATGCACTGGCATCGGAGTCTATGAGAAAATTGCTAGTTTCCTATGGAGCCCTGCTATAGGCAAGGGCTCCATAGGAAACACTATGCAGAAGCAACCTGTCATTCACATAAACAGGGGCTGCTGCACACAAGCTGCGGCTCCTCTAATCGCAGCACGGAGGAGCCGGAGCAACACCAGAAGCGCGCACTTCCGGTGTTTCACGTGCTCAGATACAGTGGTCAGAATTGACCACAGCATCTGAGGGGTTAAATGTCCGCGATCTGCACTACTGCCAGTTGCGGACAATAGCCGCAGGTGTCTGCTATAATAAACAGCAGGCCACCCGCGGCTATGGCACCCGCTCCGCTCAGGAGCGGGCGCAATCTTCAAACACCCGGCCAGCACTGTCCTATTATAGCGCTGGTCGGGAAAGGGTTAATGGTTTCATTTTGGTTTACACATAACTTACTGATCAAAGGGGTTTCCTGAGATGAAATACACTGCCATTTTTTTTTTTTTTTACATTTTCCTACTTTGCACAATAGACCCCTTTATTTAAAAAAATAAAAGAAAATGTTGTTGTGTTGTTGTATCCTAAGACCCATAACTTTTTTATTGTTCTTCCTATGGAGCTGTTTGAGGGCTTGATTTTTGCGGGATGACTTGTACTTTTCACAGGTATCATTTTGGGATACATGACACTTTTTGATTGCTTTTTATGTTGTTTCTTTGTGGTGGAGAAAAAAAAACTGTTCTAACAATCTTTTTAGTGTCGTTACAGACAGGGAAATACCAAGTGGAGGCGATTTTATTTTTGCAATTTTGTTCATTAAAAAACCTTTTGCTCCAATGGAAAAAAGGTGTATTTTTTAGCTTTTACCTTTTTTTATTTAATACAATTTTTTTTAACTATTTACTAATCCCACAACTGAACATTAACAGGGGGTCCTTTGATGGCTTCTATAACAGTTACCAGCAGGCTGCACCACAGAGTCACAGCCTTCTAGGCATACAGTGCACTAGGCCACCATGCTAATACAATAATATCTTGCAACTAGTCTGTACAAACCAATTACCAGCCAACCATTGACAATGTCTGGGCAGTCGAGAGTTCTCTCTCACAAGGCCAGTCAGCTGAGGAAAGCAATTTTTTTGTTTTCTTGTCCTTTTGGAAAGAGTTAGCTTGCATATTATGGATACGTGTAATCCTGGGTGGGATTTTCTAATTCTCTTAAGTCACTTTCAGCTGAATATCAATTTGGGGGTTTCTCACTGGTTGACCTGAAGTTAATCCCAAGATGGTAAAATATTTTTGTTCATTTTTGACTCTAACAAGGCCAAAAAATTTATAATTTGTTATTTCTCTCTCTGTGAAGTGGGCAAAAAACCACAAAGGAGGTAGCCAACACTGTTTTTGTGTTTTTTTTCTTATTTATTTATTTTTAATTTGATGTGGCCCCAAAACATTGGGAAATGGCAAACAGAATGCATAAACTGCGCTGAGGTACAAGAATGACTAGCTGTGGCTGGTATACTTCTCTACTCTGTCTAAAGTACGGACAAGTCCTGTAGGATCCATGCCTGGTTCATTTTAAGGAACGTGAGCTTGTCCACGTTGGCTGTGCCTGTCTGTGGTCACCACCTGCCATGCTAAACACACGTTCGGACAATACACTGGCTGCAGGGCAGGCCAGCACCACCAATGTGTGTACCCTGCAAGCTCAGGCCATGTGTCCAATTTGGAGACCCAGAAGTTTAATGGGGCAGACCCATCAGTCAGTACGTGCAGACGTCTGCACCATGTTGCTGAAGTGCTGAGTATCAGAAAGTGGTGCTGGATGTTGTTGCGTGCTGACAAAGCTTTTCCACATTTTGGCCATGCTAAGCCTACCTTCTAAGGTGGTGCCAGTGTCCCAGCTGTGTTGGCGACTTCCTCCTCCTCCGCCTCATGCTTCCACTGAGCCCCCACTGTCAGATGGGAATGACGACAGTAGCGTGTCTACCAGCGTGCGCTTGTATTCACGCATTTTCCGTTTACCCTCCATCAGGGCAACTTGGCCGTCAATGTGCAGGCACTGCAGCATGTACTCACTCATGTGTGCCAGGCTGCCCAAAGGCAATGATAAGCTGTCCTCGGTGGAAGGTGTATTGTCTGTGTCCTCGGTATCCCCCCAGCAACTCTCAATTGATGCCCATGAGCTGCTTTGGGTGCCACCCTGCTGTCAACACGGTTCCTCCTCCTCATCACCATCATACTCCTCATCCTCCAAAACTGTGCCCTAGCTGGACAGTTGTTTACCTGGCTGCTGTTGGTGCAGGAACCCACCCTGTGAACCACCTGTGGATGACTGGCCTGATAACCAAGCCAATTATCCCTTTTTCTCATCCTCTTCTTCCTGTTCCAACACCCCATCCATCATCGCCTGAAGTGTTTTTTCAAGTAGGCATAGAAGTGGGATAGTAACTCTTAAAACGCTTATGACAGTGGCTATGTTGGTGGAGTACTCGAAACAGCGCAACATGGCACACAAGTCACGCATGGAGGCCCACTCATTGGTGGTGAAGTTGTGCTGTTCCGCAGAGGGACTCACCCGTGTGTTCTGCAGCTGAAACTCCTCTATCGCCTGCTGCTGCTCACACAGTCACTCCAGCATGAGCAAGGTGGAGAACACAGAAAGCGTGCACAGATGTCTCACACTTCTCAGGGTAATTTTTCAGGAACTTATGCACCCCCAAAGTCAGCACATGCACCAAGCAAGGAATATGTGTCAAATCGGCTTGGCCCAGAGCTACTGTTCTTCGATGCCCGTCCTCAGCTCCTGCCCAGTGTGGTTTTTTTTCCCCCAAGCAGATGAGTTTCAGAACAGCCTGCTGACGTTTCCCCATGGTTGCACTAAAGCCTGCGGTGCAGGTGTTACACTGACTGGATGAGGAGGCAGTAGAGGACAATCAGGAGGCAGTAGAGGAGGAAGCAGAGTAGAAGAAGGAGAGAGTTTTTAAAATTGTCTGTCTCCACCAGACGGAAAAGCAGCTTTTCAAATGACATTACTTGCTCTATACCTCCGGTATAACATTGTGCATCCTAAATATCAGTGACATTAATTCAGTGTCATTTTTTTATTAACCGGTGATAACAGCGACATTACTTGCGCTATACCTCCTGTAAAACGTTTGTGCATCCTAAATATCAGTGACATTAATTAAGTGTAATATTTTTTTAGCCGGTATTGACAGCAACATTACTTGCACTATACCTCCTGTATAACGTTTGTGCATCCTAAATATCAGTGGCATTAATTCAGTGTAATTTTTTATTAGGCGGTAGTGACAGCGACATTACTTGCACTATACCTCCTGTATAACGTTTGTGCATCCTAAATATCAGTGGCATTAATTCAGTGTAATTTTTTATTAGGCGGTAGTGACAGCGACATTACTTGCACTATAACTCCTGTATAACGTCTGAGCATCCTAAATATCGGTGACATTTATTCAGTGTCATTTTTTTATTAGCCGGTGGTGACAGCGACATTACTTGCGCTATACCTCCTGTATAACTCCCACCTCCCCGACGGGGAGGTAAACGGGAATCAATACTCCAGGAGAGGGAAATGGAATGGATCCGTCGCTTGAACACCCTGGAACCAAATGGACTCAACAAAGAGTATAGTTTAATTTCAGTATAATTCATTTGAATACAGTATGATGTTTTAACACTAATGTTCTCTTTTGTATTCGCAGGGCCTGAGCGTCCTGTCCACGGTTGGTGACTCCCGTGACGCACGCCCCATGGTCCTGGCATAAGGTCCACGTCTGTTACCTATTGAAGCATATTCAACAATATTATGGTCAACCCTTGATCTGCTCTACTGTAACGTACAGTGCAATTTATACTGGAATTATATTGCAATCTATATCGCATATCGGGATTTTAATTATTAATTATTGCTTAATCGCATGTTGGGATCGATATCTTTGAGGCATTCTATACTGTACCTAATGTCCCAGCCACATTTTGGTGCTTTTTATGCCCACATTTACCTATATTCTACACAGGTCCGAGTTTATAACTTATACATAAAGTCAGGGTTCTCCCTTAAACCATACAATATAGTGCAGGTCGGCGGACGCCACCTATACTGATTTCGTGGTCCTCCCCAATATGGCTCTCGCCCCAAATCTAATATAACTCTAATTCTCACAAGACAGAGCAACACAGGTGTCTTAACATCCACAAATTAGCGCATGCTATAGCCTTATATCACGCACAATTAATTTTCCCTTTACCTTCTTATTATGACATCGATAACATTAGGTCTTCCCCAAAATGGCGCCCTCCTAGGACTCTGTTAAAATGGCGCCCGCAATCTCTTATTACACCTAGTATGAGGTCCTTTCTAAGATGGTGCCCTCCTAGGACTTCACTAAAATGGCGGCCGCGTTAATCCACAACTTATTTCTGCCCCTATTACACCAGATCTCTCCCAAGATGGCGCCCCCCTAGGATTTCACTAAAATGGCGCCCGCATTAAGTTACATTGTACACAGTGCATGCGCACTCAGGGGCACATAGTCAAACCTTACCCTACTATTCCGCTCTCCCAGTGCTCTGGGAGCCGGAAGTACTGCCCACGGACGCCTTATATAGCACATAGGATCATGCACTAATGGCGCCGGCGGTCAGACACATTCTACCACTACCGTGGGTAAGTCAGCTTTCTATATCACATTGCCTCAAATATGCTTCTTGCCTTGTCTTGTTTTCTTCTCTCTCCAACCTTGGAACCCTCTGCTAGCAACTCTTGGCTAACAGCTCTGTCTTCCCCCTCCCCTCTACTTTCCTTAACCCCCCTCCTTCCCAATGTTTTGAAGGTGCCTTCATACTTATTAATTGCATTAAATGATAGAAATAGTTTGCACCGTATTCATAGTAATGATTCAATAAGGACGAGGCACCGATCTATATAATATATTAACTGCTTTACAATGACGGTTTGATTAACTAATCATGTCTCTGTCAACCATGCACTAAGGTTTACAATCATGTAAAGTTTTTATAATCATCTCATGCAACCATTATTGTAATTCTCATGTTTCTTTGTTTCTTTCTTTCTTTCTTTATTGCCAGCCTGATGAAGGGCGGTTCATAAAACGCCCGAAACGTTGTAGTATTGTACCTACATTGTACCAATCACTAAGTCCGGCAATAAAACACAAAATTGCATTTGAAAATACCTTTGGAGTGCCGTCTGAATTCCTAAAAATATGTATATGTACCCTGAAGTGGAGCGGGATACAGCCCTCTGACGTGCATCCTCCAGCCTAAAAGTAACGGAAGTGCCGTGGCTATAAAGCTCAGATACCTCCTGTATAACGTTTGTGCATCCTAAATATCAGTTACATTCATTCAGTGTAATTTTTTATTAGTAGGTGGTAACAGCGACATTACTTGCACTATACCTCCTGTATAATGTTTGCGCATCCTAAAATTCTCTGACATTCAGTGTACTTTTTTCATAGATGCTGAGGACAGAGACATTATCTGTGCTACATCCCCTTTTTAACTTCTGCGCAGCCTAAAAATATCAGTGACATTCTGTGTACTTTATTTGCGCATACACTTATAAAACCTGCGCCACTGTACATGTGATATACTAGCAAGCATATATACCAATTACTATGCGGAAGGCGAGAAGTAAGGGACGGGGAAGTGGCCGTGCTGCTGATGGTGCACCCAGAGGTCGTGGCCCTGGGTACTGTGAAACTGTGCCTGCTGTCAGAACACAAAAAAACACACTCATCCACGAAACTAGCTTCATGTCCCAGTTTGCAGGGCGGCGCAGGACACCACGCTCAAAGTCAGACCAGTGCGACCAGGTGATCGGTTGCATTGCAGCAGATAATGCTTCCAGCCGGTTATGACCCTGTCTTCTACAAGGTCCAGTCTCAGTAGCCAAGAGTCTGGTCAATAGACTCCTCACCCTGATACTCCTTCCACCCACCATGGAGAGTCTTGGCAAACAAGTGGTCCCACACTCGGATATTCTGTGGAGCTCTTTTCATCGCCATTCCTTAATTTGGGCCTCTCGCTAAGCCCACTTGAACAGGGACATGAGGAGATCTTGTACCCTGATTCACAAACTCTTGAGCAACCAGTCAGAAGAAGATGACGGTGGGGAATGGCAATTAGTGTTTCACCAGATGGATAATGATGATGAGACACAGTTGGCAATAAGTCAACCGCAATTGGTGTTTAAAGAGATTCATGATGAGGATGAGACACAGTTGTCAATAACTAAGGTTGTTGTAAGGTCAACAAGTCAGGAGGAGGACCATAGTGAGAATGTGGAAGAGGAGGTGGCGGACGATGAAACCAGTGACCCAACCTGGGAAGGTGGCACGCCGAACGAGGACAGCAGTACAGAGGGGGAGGGATCCGCAACACTAGCACAGGCTGGAAGAGGCAGTGGGGTGGCAAAAGGGAGAAGGCGGGCCACACCGAACAGGCCCACAACTGTTCCTTGGAGCACCCCCGTGCGGCATTCTCTCTAGCCAATGGGTAGGTGTTCCAAAGTCTGCCGCTTTTTTGAGGAAAGTGCAGACGATAACAGAATTGTCATTTGCAACCTGTGCCGTACCAAAATGAGCAGGGGCGTGAAAACTAGCAAACTCACCACCACCATGCTGGTGGTGATCCGCCACATGGCATTAAAGCACCCTAATAGGTGGGCTGAACATCTGGGTCCACAATCAGTGTCTGAGGGTCACACTACTGCTTCCTCTTCCCCAGTGTTACGTGCTGGCCAATCCCATGTCCAAGATGCAGGACCGGATGCCTCGTGCCATGCACCTGGACCTTTGCAAATGCCATCAGCTAGCACATCAACTTCTGTGTCCCAGCGTAGAGTACAGATGTCTATACCCAGGCCTTTGAACGAAAGGGCAAATACCCAGCCACCCACCCAAAGGCCATAGAACTAAATGCGCACCTTTCAGAATTGCTGGCCCTGGAAATGTTGCCATTTAGGCTTGTGGACACTGAGACTTTGCACAGCCTTATGGTGACGGCCATCCCACGTTACTCTGTCCCCAGCCACCAATATTTTTTACGGTGAGCAGTCTCAGCCTTACACCAGCATGTGTCCCGTAACACCACCCATGCCCTGACCAACGCAGTTATTGGGAAGGTCCACTTAACGACACATGGACAAGTGCTTTTGGCCAGAGATGCTACATTTCCCTGATGGCACACTGGGTGAACATTGTGGAGGCCGGGAGCGAGTCGTACCCTGGTATGTCACAGGTGCCACCGATGCCAAGGATTGCGGGCCCGACTTCCATCAAGGTTTTCTCCGCCAACTACGTTAGTGGCTCCGACCCCCCCCCCCCTTCTCCTCCTCCGCCTTCTCCTCCATTTCCACCTCTGAATTATCATCTTGCAGCATCAGTCAGCCATCAGTCAGTAGCTGGAAGCAGTTTAGCACATCAGTGGGGAAGCGGCAACAGGCAGTGCTTAAATGATCTACTTAGGTGGCAAACAGGAACACCGCCACAGAAGTGTGGCAGGGAATAAGGGACCAAACTGAGCTGTGGCTCTTGCCTCTCAACCACAACCAGGCATGGTTGTGTCTGTTAATGGCCGTAACTTTGTGAGCTTGCTGAGCTCCAAAGCCGCCACCAAGATACCATGCCTAGCCCACGTGTAAAACCTAGTGGTTCAGCGGTTTCTAAAAACATACCACAATTTGCCTGAGCTACTGGTGAAGGTGCACCGCGTGTGTGCCCATTTCTGAAAGACATCGACAGCTTCCGCTGGTCTGGCAACGCTGCAACAGCACTTGCAATTGCCAGCTTACCGACTGTTGTGCGATATGATATGAGCACATGCTGGAACTAGACATTCCACATGTTGGCCAGGCTTTGTGAGCAGCTGAGGGCAGTAGTGGAATACCAGCTGCAACATGGTCGTCGTCTTTCCAGTTAGCTTCCCCTCTTCACAAGTGACGAGTGGGCATTGATGTCTGACCTCTGTGAGATTTTACGCAACTTTAAGGAATCAATAGAGATGGTGAGCGGCGATAATGCTATTATCAGCGTAACCATCCCACTTCTATGTCTACTCAAACGCTCGCTGCTCACAATTAAGGTGAACGCTTTGCATGTGGAAGAGGTGGAAATGGGGGAAGACAGTACACAGGGTAATAGCCAGACCACCCTCAGTTCGTCTTCTAAGTGCAAATTGTATGATGATGAGGAGGAGCAGGAGACGGTTGCCTCCGCTACAGAGGTTAGTACCCATGGAACTTTTGTTCCATTTGTTCAGCATGGATGGGTAGAAGAAGAGTAAGAGGATGAGAACATTAAGAGTCATTCTGCTGATGAGGACAGCGAAGTCTTTTCTGTTGGGACTCTGACCCAACATGGCCGACTTTATGTTAGGCTGCCTTTCCCGTGACCCTCGCGTTGTACGCATTTTGGCCAACACTGATTACTGGTTGCTCACCCTTCTCGCACCTCGCTACAAAAAGAACTTCTCATCTCTCATTCCTGTGGTGGAGAGGACAAGCAAAATGGTGCAATACCAGAAGGTCATTGTGGAAAAAGTGCTCCAAAAATGTCCATCTGACAACGCTGGCTGATGAGTACGTAGTTCCTTGGCCAACCGAGGAGGGGAGACGAGGGGAACACACAGCAGTTCCAAAAGAGGCAGGGCAACACTCTCCAAAGCCTGGGACAGTTCCATGACACCCTGTCAGCACCATCAACCTGATGCACGGCCTAGTGTCACAAGGAGGGAAAAATTTGGGAAGATGGCGAAGGATTATGTAGCAGACCGTGTCAGCGTCCTCAGTGATCCCTCTGTGCTTTATAGCTATTGGGTGTCCAGGCTGGACACGTGGCACAAACTGGTGCTCTATGCCTTGGAGTTGCTGGCCTGCCCCGCCAACAGTATTTTGTCAGAGCGTGTATTTAGTGCTGCTGGGGGCATAATAACTGATAAGCACATCCGCCTGTCAACTTAAACTGCTGACCGGTTGACGATTATAAAAATGAACAAGGCCTGGATTGCCCCTGACTTCTCTACTCCACCAGAGGAAAGCAGCTGAACATAAAGGCAATCTAAATGTGGCTTTCATGGTGTATTGAATAAACTGTATTCCCATGCACCCCTTCCGCCACTAAAAAGTTAATGGTTCAAACTCCCTTGTTCATAATGTTTTAGAGGGTCACCAGCAGGCCCTCGGCCCTAATGTTTTAAGGTACTTTCACACTGGCGTTTTGGATTCCTTTTGTGAGATTCTTTTCAGGGCTCTCACAAATGGTCCAAAACGGATCAATTAAGCCCCAATGCATTCTGAATGGATAAGGATCCTCTATTCCGTTTTGGAGGCGGACACCAAAACGCAGCTTGCAGCTTTGACTTCAACATTTTTCTTTAAAACTAATGCAAACGGATCGGTTCTGAACGGATACAAACGTTTCCATTATAGGTGCGGATCCCTCTGTGCAAATGAACAGACGGATCCGCACCAACGCAAGTGTGAAAGTACCCTTAGATGGTCAGATCAGCAGCAGGCACTCGCCCCTAATTTTTTAGATGGTCAGCTCAGCAGCAGACCATCACCCCTAATGTTTTAGAGGGTCAGCTCAGCAGCAGACCATCACCCCTCATTTTTTAGATGGTCAGCTCAGCAGCAGACCATCACCCCTAATGTTTTAGAGGGTCAGCTCAGCAGCAGACCCTCACCCCTAATGTGTTAATGTCAATGGGAGAACCCAAGCATTAAACCAGTCCCCCCCTGCTCTGAAGAGGGGAGGGTGTCTGGTTCAGGAAATGGTCATAAAATGATGGAAACACCACTGAAATGGTTCAGGAACAGCATGGGGAAGATGTCTGGATGCATCTTGGACACCCTGGTCACTGCTGGGAAAGATGTTGTCCGAGAAGTACGCCACAGACTAACAATAATACGCAGAAAACTGAAGATAAAATCGATTTTAGAGGAAAAATTGTTAGGAAACATTAACTAACAAGAAAAGTCATAGGTAATCTTATCACCATTCGCCTCCCTTCAGGAGAAATTGTTCTTCCGAATGCGGTATCCTGTCTTTGAATTCTTGGAGCAAGTCGATGAAATAGATTGTCAAAACTTTCGATGATTGTATGAATTTAATTATAGAATTTCTCCTGGTGTAATCAAAGCTCCATATACAGTATATTAAATACTCCCAGGATCATGCTTTTCCATGTTATCGGGTGAACAACTTCATCGTCTTTCCTGGGTACGTCTCCTCCATCTCGATTTTAGGATCCCAAAATGCATGAATGATCACGGCATAACTACTTGCTTTAAATACACAATAGTGGGGTGTACACTTTGCATACAATGGAGACACAAATAGTGTAACAAAGTGGAAAAAAATTTAGCATAGTAAAGATTCCTCACACCTATGAACCGGATCCGGTAAACAGCATTGAAAATGGAAACAAACAAATGTACCGGATCCGGTTTTCTGATCGGAGCTGGTCAAGCAGATCTGTTAAATTGCAATCCGGTTACATCTGTTTTTTTCATCTGTGGACCACATCCATTTTGGAGAGATCCGGAAAGGCATAGCGATATTTGTGCGCTCGGCCGAGCACCAGAGTATTATGGAAGTCAATGGGAGACAACCAGGCACCCCCTGCTCGGATGAAGGGAGGGTGCCTGGTCATTGGAAAAGGTCAGAAAGTGACAGAAACACCACCAGAATGGATGTGGAACAGCATGGGGACCATGTCTTGGTGCATCTTGGACTCCAATGTCGGAACCATATTGTCCCAGTTGTCCGACCACTTTTACATTGGAACAAAATCATGCCCAATATCCCACCCCCTCAAAAAAATAAAAAAATTAACATTTTTAGAGGTAATTGTTAGGAACCATTCTTTCCTGTATATTCAATTGTACATACAGTGCAAGTGATGCCAAAAATTACAAGGAAGAAGCACTCCGATTCAGCCTGTATATCACATAAAGGAGGGCCTCATTCACATGGACAGAACCAGAGATAGGTGACTGTCGTCAGCGTCAACCTGTCACACTGATGTTAAACTGAGAGTTAGTTCGACATATCCTGCTAGGCGACGTGTCTATGCCTGGCACTCAGCTGCCATGGTCCTCAGCAGCCGGTGCACTCACCACTGCCTGCCAGCCAGTATGGGCGTATCAGGGGCCAGTGGGCACACAGGAGCATAGACGATCATAAACACTTCTCCCTGTTACTCCAGCATGCCATGTGAATGGGAGGTGTGATATGAGACCTACCCAAGACTGACTGATGCAGCCCAAGCCAAACAGGTGCACCAAATGTGACCTGAAGATGAAAACAGGCACATTTAAAATGGAGTTTATACACTCATACATACATAAACCATCAAGGTCGATGGCGAAGCAGGATGCCATACCTATGGAAGCCAGCATTTCTGTGGGGAGCCATCCTGCACTTGTAGCTGCTAATGGCAATCACCAGCAAAAATGCACAATGGATGATGCCAGCAACGGATTACAAGTACACTGGACATCTCAGAAGATGAAATTTATGTGGATGCGGCAAGAACTCAGAACAGAGTAGATGCAGCTCATAACACTGACCCTCACACGATGTTGACCGAGTTAGCTGATAGTCTCGGCATTTACTCCACCGCGCAGCGAGAGTTCGCAATCTACTACCTGCGCTACGGGCGAGATCAGGGGCCAGTGGCAATACAGGAGCATAGACGATCACAAGCATCTCGTCAGCTCAGCATGTGGTCATGTTGTACGTGAGGTGGGAGGTGTTAGGAGCCTACCGCTCAGATTGGCCCATATGTGCCAAACAGGTACTCAAATGCGCTGAAGATAACAGGCACATGAAGTGGAGTTATACACTCCATACTATATAGACAATAAATCGTGGTGATATGATAAGCAGGATGCGCCATACCCATACTGCATATGGGTATGAGCGCATCCTGCTTCCTTATCACCACATTTTTGATGGTTTATATATATATGTATGGAGGTGTATAAACTCCATTTTAAATGTGCCTGTTTTTCATCTTCAGGTCACATTTGGGTGCACCTGTTTGGCCTTGGGCTATATCAGTCAGTCTTGGGTAGGGCTCATAGACACCTCCCACCTCCCATTGCAAGCATGGCCACATGCTGGAGGTAACAGAGGAGATGTTTGTGAGTCGTCCTAATGCTCCTGTACTGCCCACTGGCTCCCTGATATCGCCCATATGGCGCAGGTAGGTGAGTGTTAGGCCCACGGGCTACTTGAGAGACCTTGACGCTGGTGCCCGAGGCTTAAGACACGTCCTCCTAGTAGGATATGTCGAACTAACTCTCAATTTTTAACATCAGTGTGAGGGTTTAGTGTGACGGCAGCGTGCACCTATCTCTGGTTCTGTGTTTGTTCTGAATTCTTGCCACATCCACATAAATTCTCATCTTATGTAGGATGTCCATTGTGGTACTTGTAGTCCGTTGCTGGCATCATCCATTGTATGCATTTTTTGCTGGTGATTGCCATTAGCAACGCACTACAAGTGCAGGATGTGCTCCCTACAGAAATGCACAACTGCATATGGGTATGAGCGCATCCTGCTTCCTTATCACCACATTTTTTGATGGTTTATATATATATGTATGGAGGTGTATAAACTCCATTTTAAATGTGCCTGTTTTTCATCTTCAGGTCACATTTGGGTGCACCTGTTTGGCCTTGGGCTATATCAGTCAGTCTTGGGTAGGGGCTCATAGACACCTCCCACCTCCCATTGCAAGCATGGCCACATGCTGGAGGTAACAGAGGAGATGTTTGTGAGTCGTCCTAATGCTCCTGTACTGCCCACTGGCCCCTGATATCGCCCATATGGCGCAGGTAGGTGAGTGTTAGGGCCCACGGGCTACTTGAGAGACCTTGACGCTGGTGCCCGAGGCTTAAGACACGTCCTCCTAGTAGGATATGTCGAACTAACTCTCAATTTTTAACATCAGTGTGAGGGTTTAGTGTGACGGCAGCGTGCACCTATCTCTGGTTCTGTGTTTGTTCTGAATTCTTGCCACATCCACATAAATTTCATCTTATGTAGGATGTCCATTGTGGTACTTGTAGTCCGTTGCTGGCATCATCCATTGTATGCATTTTTTGCTGGTGATTGCCATTAGCAACGCACTACAAGTGCAGGATGTGCTCCCCTACAGAAATGCACAACTGCATATGGGTATGAGCGCATCCTGCTTCCTTATCACCACATTTTTTGATGGTTTCCTCATTCACATGGTGCTACAATTGTTCAGTTACACTGCTACACTCATAAAGCCTATGCACTGAAGTGAAAGGGCTGCCAAAAATTTCAAGATACCGGCACTCCAATACCGCCGTTTATTACACATAAAGGAGGGCATCATACACACCCTTGAAAAATTATGATCGATGGCCTGCTGGTGACCCTCAAAAACATTCGGAGCATGGGCCTGCTGATCTGACCACCTAAAAAGTGTATTGACCTGGTCAGCACAGGCTACCAAGAAAGAATGACCAATTTCTAATCTGAATTTTTGTTTAGGTTCCAGATAACGTCACATAGCAGAGTTAGCGCAGGGAATGGCGGTCAGCATTTGTTGCCTCTTTACACTATGGAAAATCATTAACGGAACTATAATACAATTACAAGTTGCTATTTGAGTATCTTGGAATTATATTTTCTACCCCAAAGAAAGATTTAGGGAAAGTGGCACATACAATGAAAAAATTGAATACAATAGATGTTATTAAAACCTTAGTTTTCAAACCAGGGATATCAACATTTGATTGTATTACCTGTAATGTTCTCCACAATAAAAAGAAAGATGGTCAATCCTTAACCCCTTAAGGACACGGCCCTATTTCACCTTAAGGACCAGGCCATTTTTTCAAAATCTGACCAGTGTCACTTTATGTGGTGATAACTTTAAAACGCTTTTTCTTATCCAGGCCATTCTGAGATTGTTTTTTCGTCACATATTGTACTTCATGACACTGGTAAAATGAAGTCGAAAAATTTCATTTTTATTTATAAAAAAAAAACAAATTTACCAAAAAATTTGAAAAATTTGCAATTTTTCAAGTTTCAATTTCTCTACTTCTACATTCCCCATATGTCTACTTCATGTATCGATCGTTTTGGGAATGCCATTTCATTTTTTGGGGATGTTACACGGCTTAGAAGCAAATCTTGAAATTTTTCAGAAATTTTCAAAGACCCACTTTTTAGGGACCAGTTCAGGTCTGAAGTCACTTTATGAGGCTTACATAATAGAAACCACCCAAAAAGGAGCCCATTCTAGAAACTACACCCCTCAAGGTATTCAAAACTGATTTTACAAACGTCATTAACCCTTTAGGTTTTCCACAAGAGTTAATGGCAAATGGAGATAAAATTTCAGAATTTCGATTTTTGGGAAAATTGTCCCTTTTAATCCATTTTTTCCAGTAACAAAGCAAGGGTTAACATCCAAACAAAACTTAATATTTATTCCCTAGATTCTGTAGTTTGCACGAACACCCCATATGTGGTCGTAAACTGCTGTATGGCCAAACTGCAGGGCGCAGAAGGAATGAAACGCCTTATGGTTTTTGGAAGGCAGATTTTGCTGGACTGGTTTTTTACACCATGTCCCATTTGAAGCCCCCAGATGCACCTCGAAAGTAGGAACTCCATAAAAGTGACTCCATCTAAGAAACTACACCCCTCAAGGTATTCAAAACTGATTTTACAAACTTATTTAACCATTTAGGTGTTCCACAAGAGTTATTGGCAAATGGAGATGAAATTTCAGAATTTCTATTTTTTGTTACCGTGTCTCAAAAAAAGTCTAATATAGAGCAACCAAAAATCTTATTTACCCTAAAATAGTACCAACAAAACTGACACCTTATCCCGTAGTTTCCAAAATGGGGTCACTTTTTTGGAGTTTCTACTGTAGGGGTGCATCAAGGGGGCTTCAAATGGGACATAGTGTCAAAAAACCAGTCCAGCAAAATCTGCCTTCCAAAAACCATATGGCGTTCCCTTCCTTCTACGCCCTGCCGTTTGGCCATACAACAGTTTACGACCACATATGGGGTGTTTGTGCAAACAATAGAATCAGGGCAATAAATATAGAGTTTTGTTTGGCTGTTAACCCTTGCTTTGTTACTGGAAAAATGGATTAAAATGGAAAATTTGCTAAAAAAATTGCTGTTTTGGGACCGTTTTGTATTTTTTGTTATTTACATAGTTGAACTGACAGGTTAGATTGTGTGCTATTTCTATAGAGTAGGTTGTTATGGACGCACCAATACCAAATATGGCTACTTTTTGGGGGTTTTTGTTCCAGTTTTACATAATAAAGCATTTTTGAAAAAAAATATTTTTTAATGTCTCCACATTCTAAAAGCCATAGTTTTTTTTTTTTTTTTTTTTGGGCGACTGTCTTATGTATTAATTTCCGGCGCCTGCCAGCTTAAGAGGACGCTCTCTGCTCCCTCACTTAGGCGCTTCCCTACATTGCAGTGAGTTACTCTGCATCTTCTTTATGCGCCCGTGACCCAGGCAGTTCATAGAGCGGCACCAGGGAAACACATCCATTCCTTCTGTTTTCTCCATGACATGTCACCCATATTCCCCTGTGTTTGTATTGGTTGTAATATATACAACCTCACCATGTTGTCCATTAGTCTCATGCCACAGTGCAATTTACCTGTTTCTGAAGTGTCAGTTTGATCACTCCCTACTGTTTTCCCTATATATATTTTTCCTTAACTGATGCATCTTATACTCACGTTTCGATCCTTGGTTTTTCAAGATTTGAACATTCATTTATTATGTTTTCAACATTGGTTATGTTTTCATTGTATGCAGTGTTCCATTTACACAGTTTCCATTTACACTGTTTACTAACAGTACCATGCCTATCCTCATAATTGTAACCTTTTGCAATGATATCCACATATGATGTAATTATACGAAACCACTGTTATGATTTATACTTATATTATGTTTTTGTTTCTTTATTGCACAGTCTGATGAAGGCCGTTTTATAGCCGAAACGTCATATATGTTAGTTTGCCGCATTTCAAAAATAAAAATCTATTTTGCACGATACAAGCTGGATTTTTCTCTACATTATAAAGGGGTGGGAACCCAAATTCCAGCAGGCAACAATCTTGCAGTGTGCCACGAAGTTTTCTGCTTCATTCATGTCTTATGTAGGAACTCATATTTTGCGGGATGAGATGGCAGTTTGATTGGCACTATCCTGGGGTGCATATATGACATTTTGGTCGCTTGCTATTACACTTTTTGTGATGTAAGGTGACAAAAATGGCTTTTGACACCGTATTTATTATTATTTTTTGCTGTGTTCAGCTGAGGGTTTAGGTCATGTGTTATTTTTATAGAGCAGGTTGTTACGGACGCGCTGATACCTAATATGTATACTGTTTATTTATTTATTTATATAAGTTTTACACAATAATATCATTTTTTAAAACAAAAAAAAAATCATGTTTTTGTGTCTCCATAGTTTGAGAGCCATATATATATATATTTTTTTTTTTGGGCGATTGTCCTATGTAGGGGCTCATTTTTTGCGGGATGAGATGGTGGTTTGAATGATACTATCTTGGGGTGCATATGACTTTTTGATCGCTTGCTATTACACTTTTTGTGATGTATGGTGACAAAAAAATAGCTTTTTTGACAACGTTTTTATTTTTTATGTTTACGGCATTTACCTGAGGGGTTAGGTCATGTTATATTTTTTATAGAGCAGGTCCTTACAGATGCAGCGATACATAATATGTATACCTTTTTTTATTTATTTAGGCTTTACACAATAATATCCTTTTTGAAACAAAAAAAACGTTTTAGTGTCTCCATAGTCTGAGAGCCAAATATTTTTTCAGTTTTTAGGCAATTGTCTCAGGTTTGGTATAATTTTTGCGGGATTAGGTGACGCTTAGATTGGCACTAATTGGGGGGTCATATTACTTTTTGATTGCTTGCTATTACACTTTTTGTAATGTAAGCTGACAAAAAAATGGCTTTTTGACAAAGTTTTCATTTAATTTTTTTTACAGTGTTTACTTGAGGGGTTAGGTCATGTGATATTTTTATAGAGAAGATTCTTAAAGGACGTGGAGATACCCAATATGTCTACTTTTAAAATAATGTTTTAGTCTGAGAGGCATAGTTTTTTTATTTTTTGGCCAATTGTTTTAGGTAGAGGCTCATTTTTTGCGGGATGAGATGGCGGTTTGATACTATCTGGTACTATTTTGGGAGGCATATGCCTTTTGGATCGCTTTGTATTACACTTTTAGTGATGTAAGGTGCCAAAAAATGGCTTATTTACACAATTTTTTTTTTTAAGGCGTTCACCTGAGGAGTTCAGTCATGTGATATTTTTATAGAGCAGGTTTCTACGGACGCGGCGATACATAATATGTGTAGTGTATTTTTGTTTATTTTTTATTCAGTGATATGTATTTTTTTCCCTTTTTTTTTGACCCAGACCCACTTGGTTCTTGTAGATCCAGTGGATCTGGTGTCTGTATAATACAGTACAGTACACTATATAGTGCACTGTGCTGTATTTTTTACTTTACAAAGTATGAATAGACCTTGTAACAGGTCTATTCAGACTTTCAGTATCATGGAGAGCAGGACGCTTCTGAAAGCGTCCTGCTTCTTTGGCAACCATCACCCGCTGCCATAAGAGAGCAGCGGGTGATGGTTGGGGAGGGAGGGGGGGTTCCTTCCTCTGCGATCCCATCCTGTCGGGGGGCTGCAAAGGCACAGCAGCGATCCCGCCTGCCACACCGCCCGCCTTCCGCACCGCTGCCCGCAACCACCCCCCCCTGCACCCCCGCAGCCACAATATGATTGGGGGCTGCAGGGGAGCAAAGTTTACAACTTTGGAGGCATTTACTCTCTGATCCTAGCGGTCACAGACCGCGGGGATCAGAGATCGCGAAAAGAGTTGCAAACCGCAGGTCTAAATTGACCTGCAGTTTGCAGCGAGTGCCGATACGGGGGGGTCACAGGACCCCCCTGGGCATTGTAACAAGGTACCTGCTGAATGATTTCAGCAGGTACCTTGTTCCGATCACTGCCGGCTGAGCAGCAGTGATCGGAACTACTGATGACATACCGGTACGTCATGTGTCCTTATGGACTCGGGCAACATGCCGTACCGGTACGTCATGTGTTCTGAAGGGGTTAAAAAGACAAATCCAGGATAAAAGAGAATTCCTGAATGGTCATTCCCCCCTGGAAACAGACATGCTTTCAAGTGTCTGCTGATAATTGAAATTCCTCAAGACCCAAAATGTAAAAGGGTCTAATATCTCCTGAAAAGGCATCTTCAAAGTTGAGAGGAGAAATTGGAGTCAAGCCTGACACATTTTAAAAAAACGTGAAATATTTATTTACCCCTGTGCCACTATATAAAAACCAGAATGCTGTAAAAAATACATGCGTGAAAGATTCACCACTGAAGGAAAGCAAATTATGTTTCCTTCCAAGTCTGAAACATAGAAAAGAATATACCATGTGAGCTGACCCCCCAAAAAAATTGTAGATGAGGGCCTGCAGGTGAGCTGACCCTCCCTGAAGAGGGACATGAAGATATCTAATGCACTGATCCCCAAACTCTTCAGCAGCCACAGTCAGAAGATGATGACGGTGGAAATGGCAATTAGTGTTTCACTTGGTGGATGATGCGGATGGGACACAGTTGTCAATAAGTGAGGGTCATGTTGGGTCAACACAAGTGAGTAAGTGGAAGAGGAGATGGGGGATGATGACATCACTGACTCAACCTGGGAAGGTGGAAAGCCGAGCGAGGACAGCAGGACAGAGGGGGAGGGGTCCACAGCACCGCAACAGGCTGGAAGAGGCTGTGGGGTGGCAAAAGAGAGAAGGCGGGCAACACTAAACAGGCAACTGTTCCCCCTTGCGGAAATCTCCCTTGACAAGGGGTAGGTGTTCCGCAGTCTGGGGCTTTTTGGAAGAAATTGGGGACGATAAAAGAATTGTAATTTGCAAACTGTAACTGTGCTATACCTAAATAAGAACTCAACATTTCATACATAACCATAACATATTTTACATCCTATTAATAAACTAACTCAAACACTAACAACAAACACTCAAACACGGGAACTTAATGGGGGAAGACTGTACACTGGAGGCTAAATGGGTAGGGTTGGGAACACTATGAACCTCAACCCCAACAGCATGATCTGCCCCTTGGCATCACAGCACCCTAATAGGTGGCCCAAACCCCTGTGTCCTCAATCAGTGGCTGTGGGTCACACCACTGCCTCCTCTTCCTCCCCTGTGTTACGTGCTGGCCAATCCTCTGTCCTAGACGCAGGCCTGGATGACTCCCACCCTGCAGCTGGGCATTCGCAAGCACCATCTGCTAGCACACCCACTTCTGTGTCCAAGCACAGAGTACAGATGTCCCCAGGCCTTTGAACTTAAGCGCCAATACCCTGCCACCTACCCACAGGCTATAGCACTAAATGCATCCCTTTCAAAATTTATGCCCAATGAAATGCTACCATTTAGGCCTGTGGACACTAAAGCTTTCCTCAGCCTCATGGCTTCATGTCCTTCATTACTCAGTCCCCAGCCACCACTATTGTTCATGGTGTCCCCTCCCTGCATTACATCAGCAATTGTGTGTGTCCCATAACATCACCCGTGCCCTGACCACCGCAGTTATTGGGAAGGTCCACTTAATGATGGACACACGGACAAGTGCTTTTGGCCAGGAACGCTACAATTCCGTGACGGCTCACTGGGTGAACCTTGTATAGGCCGTTAGCGAGTCTGACCCTGGGATGGCACAGTTGCCACCGACGCCAAGGATTGCAGGCACTACTTCTATGAGGATTTCTGCCACCACCTACATTTGTGGCTACAACCCCCCCCCCCCCTCCCTTCTTCTCCTCCGCCTCCACCACCTCCTCCACTGCAAACTCTGAATTCTCATGGGGAAGCGGCGACAGGCCTTGCTGAAATCCATTTGCTTGGGTGACAAAAAGCATACCGCCGCAGAGCTATGGCAGGGTATAAGGGACCAGGTTGGCTGCGTCTGATAATAGCCATAACTTGTTGGCAGCTTTGTCACTCGGCAAGCTCACACACATGGCAATCATACAGCATATATGCACCATGCACAACAAACATCCCAAACTTATACATTAATATAGTGTGTGGAATCGCTCTGGCAGACAGGGTGGCGGGCACAGTATAGAAGCAAAGTACACAGTTCATGAATCGAGCAGTAGTGTTTTATTCACACTCAGTAAAATCACAGTCCTGGTGCTTGTTCCCACACAGCAAAAACAAAAGCACAAGAAAAGTTCACCTGTAGGATTTAGGTGTTAATTCACACCCGGCTGACAGCTCAGCCACAGAAAAGTCCAGGTGCAGGCTTCCATGCAGTCTGTACGCCTGCTTGCAGACTTCAACTCCCAGCACTGAGAGTTCCACAGTGTCACTGTCAGGGTACTTTCACACTAGCGTTGGTGCGGATCCGTCTGTTTATTTGTACAGACGGATCCGCACCTCTAATGCAAACGTTTGTATCCGTTCAGAACGGATCCGTTTGCATTAGCTTTAAAGAAAAATGACAAAGTCCAAAACGGGTCCGTTTTGACTTACATTGAAAGTCAATGGGGAACGGATCCGTTTTCAAATGCACCATATTGTGTCACTGACAACGGATCCGTCCCCATTGACTTACATTGAAAAAAAAAACTGATCCGTTAGGCTCCGCCTCTTCAGACGGACACCAAAATGCTGCATGCTGCGTTTTGGTGTCCGCCTCCAAAACGGAATAGAGGCGGAACGGAGCCTAACTGATGCATTCTGAACGGATCCTTATCCATTCAGAATGCATTGGGGCTTAACTGATCTGAAACGGATCTCACAAACGGAATCCAAAACGCTAGTGTGAAAGTACTCTCAGATGGAGGATATTCCACACAGCTGCTAGTGCTGGCTGCCTTTTAAAGCCTGCCAAAACCCGTCCTGGAACGTGGAGAGTAGTCACCCACCCAGCACTTTGACTACTCCCAGTAAGAGCCGGCCCGGATCGGCTTTACAGCCATACTAACTATCAAGGTGTCAAACAGCACTATCTGCTGCTGACACACAAAACAGGCTCTTACCTCACCGAGGCCAGGAACCTCGGTGACACATATCTTCCATCAATGACGGATCCTTGCGCTTTCCTACATACCCCCCCCCCCCTTTGTTCAATCCTGAGGGGGTGAACACATGTGAGGCAGTGTACGCGGGACAGGGCATCCGCATTTCCCTGCAAGCAGCCTGCCCTGTGTTCCACTGAGAACTTAAAGTTCTGTAAGGACAGGAACCATCTGGTGACCCGAGCATTCCTCTCCTTGGCCTGGCTAATCCACTTGAGAGGGGAATTGGTCGGTCACCAGATGAAACTTCCTCCCCAACAGGTAATAGCGGAGAGACTCGAGTGCCCACTTGATAGCCAGGCACTCTCTCTCCACTATACTGTACCTGGTCTCGGCTGGGGTAAGCTTACGGCTCAGGAAGACAACGGGATGTTCCTCCCCGTTGACTTCCTGAGATAGTACAGCACTGAAAGATACCTCCAAGGCATCCGTCTGCACTATGAATTCCCTATTGAAGTCGGGTGTCACCTAAACCGGGGACCCACACAGGGCCGACTTCAAAGCAGAGAAAGCTTTTTACGCCTGCTCACTCCAATGGACCCTTCCTGACTTCCGTCCCTTCAACAGATCTGTCAATGGCGTGGCTATAGTGGCAAAGTGGGGCACAAACCTCATGTAATATCCCACAATTCCCAGGAATGATTTTACCTGCCTGGTGGTGACAGGTCGGGGCCAACTACGTATAGCTTCTATTTTATTTACTTTTATTTACTTTATTTACCCCAGGTATTTAGTCTCCTCTAGTCATCCTACTGACCATTTCTTTGGATTAGCAGTCAGTCTAGCCTTCCTAAGGGAATCCACTACAGCCTGCACTTTGGGTAAATAACTTTCCCAATCGGTGCTGTGGATGATTACATCATCTAAGTAGGCCGAGGTGTACCGACGATGAGGTCGCAGCACAATATCCATTAACCTTTGGAAAGTGGCGGGGGCGCCCTGCAGGCCAAAGGGTAATACCTTATAATGATACAGTTTTTTCCTTGGCAGACTTTGTTAAGGGTACCTGCCAGTACCCTTTGGTGAGGTCTAACACAGAAAAATATCGGGCTTGGCCTAATTTCTCAATAAGCTCGTCTACTCAGGGCATAGGATACGCATCAAACTTGGAGACTTTGTTTAGCTTGCGAAAATCGTTGCAGAACTGCAACGTCCCATCTGGCTTGGGTATTAAAGGGGTTGTCCCACGACGCCTTTTCATACTTACCTGCTCTCGGCGCGCTGTTCACTTCCTGGATTCTGGCTGGGGGCAGGCTCCATCTTGATTGACGTTTTCTCCCGGCCGGGCCGCGCGCTGGACTGAACGCGCACGTCGCCGCGCATGCGCCCTGGTGACTTCTTCCTGGCAAGTGTACTATACTGGCCAGTAGGAAGTCACTATAGCGCATGTGCGGCATCGGCGTGTGCTTTCAGGACTGCGCGCGGCCCGGCCGGGAGAAAAGAAGAAGTCGTCTGCGCAAGCGCGGCCACCGCGATTCAGGAGGAGAGCAGTGGCCGTAACCAGGGGAGACGGAAGACAACAGTCAGGTAAGTAAATCTTAAATTTCTTCTAAGGGGTGGGAATTAGTTAATTAAGCATATTTAGAAAAATGATCACTGTTAAATCATTAACAGATTTAAGAGTGATCATTAAGATGGAAATACCCCTTTAAGACTATAGGACTGGCCCATTCACTTTTAGACTCCTCAATGACATCGAGTTTCAAGTACATTAACTGCACTTCCTCCGCGATGGCACGTCACCAAGCCTCGGGTACCCTGTATGGTTTTTACCGGATCTTGGCCTGAGGCTCAGTAACAATATCATGTTGGATAAGAGAAGTGCGGCCAGGGAGGTCCGAGAACACATCCGAGTTCCGACTGATGAACTCCCTGACTTCCTGAACCTGTTTGGAGGACAGGCTGTCTGCAATTTTTACTGTGGATACTGCTTCACTTGCCTCAGACTGAGGGGCTGGACCCTTTTTCCCTAGAAACCCTGGCCGGGGGCTGTTGTCATCGGAAGACTCCTGATCTTTCCATGGCTTTAGTAAATTCACATGGTACACCTGCTCTGGCCTTCGCCGCCTTGGCTGGTGTACTTTGTAATTTACCTCCCCTACTTTCTCGAGTACCTCGTAGGGCCCCTGTCACCTAGCTAGGAACTTGCTGTTAAGGGTGGGTACCAGAACCAAAACCCGATCCCCCAGATTAAAGTCCCGTACCCGAGTCTGACAATTATACACCCTACTCTGGGCTCGTTGCGCTGCCTCCATATGTTCCCGGACCAGCGGCAACACTCTTTCCATCCGTTCCTGCATCTGGGTGACGTACTCAATGACACTTTTGTGGGGGGTGGGTGGTTGTTCCCATGCTTTTTTGCCGATGTGCAACAGACCCCGAGGGTGTCTGCCATAAAGCAGTTCGAAGGGCGAGAACCCAGTAGAGGCCTGGGGCACCTCTCGCACTGCGAACATGAGATAGGGCAGAAGTCCTTCCCATCTCTAGACACCACCCTTTTTAACATATTTTTTAAAGTTTGGTTAAATCTTTCCACAAGACCGTCCGTTTGCGGATGGTAAACGAACGTCCGTAACTGTTTTATATGCAACAATTAACAGAGTTCCCTCATTAACTTGGACATAAAAGTGGTCCCTTGGTCCGTCAGAACCTCTTTAGGCAGGCCCACCCGGGAAAACATCTTCATTAACTCCTTAGCTATGAGCTTAGCTGATGTGTGTCGCAGGGGCACCGCCTCCGGGTACCGAGTGGTGTAGTCGAGAATGACCAGAATGTGTTGGTGGCCCCTAGCAGACTTCGGTATGGGTCCTATTAGATCCATAGCGATTCGCTCGAACGGGACCTCAATGATTGGAAGAGGTACCAAAGGACTATGGAAATGTGGCTGGGGGCTATTTATCTGACAGGTTGGACATGACTTTCAATATTTTTCCACCTCTCTGAACACACTAGGCCAATAAAACCGCTGTAGTATGCGGTCCTGCGTTTTCTGCCACCCCAAGTGTCCCCCAAGAACATGTTGGTGGGCAAGCTCCATAACGAGCTTGCGATACGCTGTGGGCACCACCAGCTGTTCAACAAGATCACCCCGGATTTGGTTCACCCGATATAATATTTCTTTGTGAACAACAAAATGGGGAAACATTAACTCAGCCCCGGTTTTTGGGGTTTACTATCAATTATAGCAAAATTCTCCCAGGCCCTGATTAGGGTTTGGTCCCGGTGTTGCGCGGCCCCGAAATTGTCTCCGGAGACGTGGAGGTCTGCCAATTCAGGTCCTGGTGGCAAGTCCTCCGTGTCTCCCACCATTACACTCAGTGGGGTTGTTTCCCCCTCTATCACAGAAGTGGTGGTCACCCCTACCACTGGCCCTTCGGACAAGGGCTCCCAGGGCTCTGGGCTCCCAACCAGGCCACTCTGATAGGGTTACCCCTGTCTTATGGTTATTAGTCACTTTCATATCAGGCCATAGTGACGAAAAACCAGGGAAGTTTCTCCCAATTATTAGTTCATACAACAATGTGGTGGAGACAGCCACCTCATGGGTCCACTTGCCGGCCACTGTGGTCAGAGTCACTAGGGCGGTGGGATAGTCCTTTAGGTCTGCGTGAATGCACATGAGCCCAACCTTCCGCTCAGTATACTCGGCGGGCCATACCAGTGCCGCTCTCACCAGGGACACTATACTCCCTGAGTCCAACAGAGCCACCGCCAGAGTGTCTCCCACTTCCACCTGACATAGGTGGCTATTGTCCGACACTTCAGGGGTACCCGTTGCACACAACTTTCTGGCGTACATTGAGTGGCAGTACCCATAGTTCACTTCCATAGGTTCTCCCTGGTGGGGACAGTTGGCCCGTACATGGCCAGGCTCGTGACACCGCCAGCATTCCACAGGGGTTACATCCCGAGCAGGCTTTACAGGTACCAGACGTTGGGACTGGATTGGAGACCTCCGGGGTTTAACCGGCCCCCTCCCAACAGTACCCCCCTGCAGTGTTTTTGTGGCCTCATAGCGCTCCACCAGGTCGACCATCTCTAAGGCATTGGCAGGAGATGCCTGGCCGATCCAGTGCTGGAGGGGGTAAGGCAAGGCCCTCCAGAACATGTCAGCCAGCAGACGGTCCAGCATAGCAGTAGGACTAAGTACATCAGGCTGCAGCCATTTTTGCAACCTGTGCAGCAATTCATAGTACTGCGGCCTGACGGGTTCAGATGCTTTGAAGTCCCACTGGTGCACCCGCTGAGCCCGGACCAACACATTTACTCCCAGCCTGGCCAGGATCTCGCCCTTCACCGTCGGGTAATCGGTCGCTTGGTCATCCGTAAGGTCGAAAAATACCTGCTGGGGTCCGGATGCCAGGAACAGAGCGACCACCTCAGCCCACTGATCCCGGGGTAGCTTCTCCCTCACGGCACCTTTTCAAAGACTGCGAGGTAAGTCTCGATGTCGTCCAATGGGGGTCATCTTTAGGATCGCTGTACGGACCGCTTTCCGGGCATCACGAACGTGGTGGGATGCTCCTGCAGCTTGTAAAGCCATCACGTGCTGTAATAGTAGTTGGTTGGTCTCCCGCTGCTGCACGTTAGCCTCCATGAGAGCTTTTACAGCAGCCTCCATGTTGCCAGAAACACCTGGTTGTAACTTTGCCGGCCTAATATAAGACATCCAGTCGTGCCCTTAGCAAAAACAAAAATTTTCGGCTTTCACGCCAGCCTCACTGTGCATGCCCGCATCCTCCACCAAATGTGGGGAATCGCTCTGGCAGACAGGCTTGCGGACGAAGTATAGAGGCAACGTACACAGTTCTTGAATCAAGCAGTAGTGTTTTATTCACACTCAGCAAAATCACAGTCCTGGTGCTTGTTCACACACAGCAAAAACAAAAGCACAAGAAAAGTTCACCTGTAGGATTTAGGTGTTAATTCAGGTGCAGGCTTCCATGCAGTCTGTACGTCACCCACCCAGCACTTTGACTACTCCCAGTATGAGCCGGCCTGGATCGGCTTTACAGCCATACTAACTATCAAGGTGTCAAACAGCACTATCTGCTGCTGACACACAAAACAGGCTCTTACCAGGAACCTCAGTGACACATATCTTCCGTCAATGACGGATCCTTGCGCTTTCCTACAATAGATAAAAACCTAACAAACAAGAGTGGAGTTAAACCAATGGCATGAACTTTTTAAGAACTCATAAATAACCATAACATATTTTATTTTACAGCCTAGTCAGAAACTCAAACTCAAACCATAACAATAAAAAAATCTAACCCTGGAACATAACAGGCCCAGCCCTCAGCGAATCAGGGTCATCACAGGAGCAGAAAACAACCTCAAACCAGTGAAAAAGGGAAAATTGTACATGGTACAAATTCTTATATTACCATGTGATCCAGACATACCATGCCTAGGCCACGTGTTCTCAATTTTCTCCCAACCTACCCCATTTTGCCTGAGCTACTAGTGAAGGTGCACAGTGTGTGTGCCCATTTTCGAAAGTCATCTAAAGCTGCCGTCGGTTTTGAAACGCTGCTGCTGTGTTTGCATTTGCCACCTAACAGACTATTGTGCGACGTGAGCAAACGCTGGAACTCTATGTTCTACATGTGGTCCAGGCTTTGTGAGCAGCCGAGGGCAGTAGTGGAATACCAGCTGCAACATGATCTTGTATGTCTCACCTCTGTGAGGTTTTACGCAACTTTGAGGGATAAACACAGATGGTGAGAGGCGATGCCGCTATTATCAGCCTAACCATACCACATCTTTGTCTAGTGAAACGCTGGCTTCTAACGATTAAGGCGGATGCTTCACATGTGGAAGAGGTAGAACTAGGGGAAGACACTACACAGGGTGATAGCCAGAACACCATCAGATCGGCTTCTCCGTGTGAATTGGCTGATGATGATGAGGAGGAAGAGGAGGAGCAAGAGACAGTTGCCTCCGCTACACAGGGTAGTAACAATAGCAGGTCTCATCCAAACCTTACACATTACTATAAAATACAAACATAACATACAATGGCGGTGGTAAAACAATGGCATGGCCTGTTGAAATAACAAAATACATAACGATAATAACATACCTTACAGACTTGTCATAACCTGTATCTCAAACCATAACCAACAAAAAGTCAAACACAGTACACAGGGTGATAGCCAGACCACCCTTAGTTTGTCTTCCTTACTTCTCAGAGGTGCTGGCCTGCCCTGCCGCCAGCGTTCTGTCACAGCGGGTATTTAGTGCTGCTGGGGCCATAATAACAGATAAGCGCATGCACCTGTCAACTGAAAATGCTGACTATTGTAAAAATGGACCGGGCCTGGATTGCCCCTGACTTCTCCACTCCACCAGATGAAAGCGGCTGAACATAAAGGCATTTTAAACGTGTTGTTTGTAATGTACTGAATACACTGTATTCACATGCACCTCTGCCACCACTAAAAAGGTTATATAGTTCAATCCTCTTTTTCTCGTCCTTCTCCTCCTTCTCCTCCATCATATCAACATGCTTTTTAGGTTGCCCTGGCAAAATAATGTTTTATAGGGTCAGCTAAACTCTTGCACAGGTGCCAAAGGTGACACTCAAAGCCCTCTCTGTGGGCACCCTTACCCTTTAAAAGTCTATGGTGCACCACTATGCCTTACACTTTTCCTGCCAATCATCAGCGTCATGTACGCCATGAATGGCACAGGCAGACAATTGACTGTAGGCTGGCTACTATAGCGAAATAATAAGGAAGATGGAAGATGTACTATATTGGACTGTAGTATTCAGGGTAAATGATCGTGTGGGCACTTTGCGGTAAATAAGTGTATTTGTGGTTGCAGTTTGGGCAATCAGTCTCCGTCACTGTTTTAAAGGGTTAGCGCACCTGGAGGCCCTTTGCTACATTATTTTAACTCTGTTTCATTGAGCCCAGGGCCAAAG
>JAKVIS010001563.1:0-31642 GCA_033119425.1 Bufotes viridis
TGCATCCACTACACACACTGCATCCACTACACACACACCATCCACTACACACACACTGCATCCACCTCCACACACTGCTATCCCTATATGCTACTCTCCATAGCAGATACATTAGATTCTCTACAGCCACCCATAACACGTCCCTACACTTCACCCCCTGTGAACAAACTTATGGAGTGGAACATGTGAGACTCATCATCCTCATCTGGGTGTAAGGAGGCGATCTAGTATATTATTCGTGGCACTAGTCTCTAATTTACTGAGTGTTGATCACGAATTTTCGAATTGCGAATTTTAATCTCGAATATCAGCATTTCGAGAATTTGCGAATATTTAGAATATCGCAAAATATTCGTTTTATCGCGAATTTTTATATGTAAATTTTCGCAAGCAAGAAAATAATGTCATTATTTTCTTGTTTTGCGAAAAATCAGCATAAGATTCATACATTAACATAGAAATTCGATAAATTAGCATGAAAATTTGCATGAGCTGGTATTTAAAAGGTATCTTTTAAATGCCAGTTTATGCTGATTTTTATGCTAATATCATGCGAATTTCTATGCTAATAATATGCAATTTTATGCGAATTTTGCAAACAAGATAATAATGTCTGGAGAGCTGCAATTTGCGAATTTTCAAATATATGGCGAATAATCGCCCAAATATTCGCTGAAATATCGCAAATTCGAATATTGCCCCTGCCGCTCATCACTATAATTTACCTCACATTAAAGGGACACTATAGTCCCCAGAACCGCTGCAGCTTAATGTAGAGGCTCTGAGTCTTTATAGCCTGTCCTGCAAGCTTTCTAATGTAAACACGCACTTGTGTGCAGCACTGGTGTTAGTTAATATGGAAGATCATATGGGTGGGGGCATTGTGATGTCACATGGGAGCAAAAATCCTTGCACCAGTCCTGATGGTGACATAATCGCAGGTCCTTCTCCCATCACTGCCTGTTTTTCAGGTCCTTCAGCTCTTCCAGTGCATTATATTCAATTGTATTGCTGTCCTGAGGACTGTAGCTTACAGTTGTATCTAGCAAGCAGGCAAGACATTGGAGGCCTGGGAGTTGGGACAAAACATCAGGGGCCCAGGGGCCCAGATGTTTAACCTAGCAATGCCCCTGCCCCCGGTGTCCCAAGGGTCTGGCCATAACAGCCACCTCTTCACCCCATAGAGCTGCACCTCTGTGTGATGTGGAGATTTCCACTGCTCTGTGGCTATTGAGAACAATTAGCAAATTTCTATATGATGCTATAGAGTCCCTGTCCTGAATGATCCTAACTTGTGTCTTCTATTTGGGGACCACAAAATTTCTGTAGTTAATTGTGAAAAACGGGTTTATGCCACAAAACACCCCATCACACGTGAATGAGAACACTATGGTTTGCACTCAGGAGCAGTAAGAGTATGTTCACAAGATGACACACAGATTCCCAGTGCCATCCACAGATCCCCCATAACAGTGCCATCCACAGATCCCCCATAACAGTGCCATCCACAGATCCCCCATAACAGTGACATCCACAGATCCCCCATAAGAGTGCCATCCACAGATCCCCCATAACAGTGACATCCACAGATCCCCCATAACAGTGACATCCACAGATCCCCATAACAGTGCCATCCACAGATCCCCCATAACAGTGACATCCACAGATCCCCATAACAGTGACATCCACAGATCCCCATAACAGTGACATCCACAGATCCCCCATAACAGTGCCATCCACAGATCCCCCATAACAGTGACATCCAAAGATCCCCCATAACAGTGTCATCCACAGATCCCCCATAATAGTGCAATCCAAAGATCCCCCCCATAACAGTACCATCCACAGATCCCCATAACAGTGTCATCTACAGATCCCCCATAATAGTGCAATCCACAGATCCCCCCCATAACAGTACCATCCACAGATCCCCATAACAGTGTCATCCACAGATCCCCCATAACAGTGTGTCCTCCACAGATCCCCCATAACAGTGACATCCACAGATCCCCCATAACAGAGTGTCATCCACAGATCCCCCATAACAGTGACATCCACAGATCCCCCATAACAGTGTCATCCACAGATTCCCCATAACAGAGTGTCATCCACAGATCCCCCATAAGAGTGACATCCACAGATCCCCCATAACAGTGTCATCCACAGATCCCCCATAACAGTGTCATCCACAGATCCCCCATAATAGTGCAATCCACAGATCCCACATAACAGTGTCATCCACAGATCCCCCATAATAGTGCAATCCACAGATCCCCCCATAACAGTACCATCCACAGATCCCCATAACAGTGTCATCCACAGATCCCAAACAAACACAGAACCAGAGATAGGTGCACACTGCCGTGACACTAAACCCTCACACTGATGTTAAAAATTGAGAGTTAGTTCGACATATCCTACTAGGAGGACGTGTCTTAAGCCCTCGGGCACCAGCGTCAGGTCTCAAGTAGCCCGTGGGCCCCTAACACTCACCTACCTGCGCCATATGGGCGATATCAGGGGCCAGTGGGCAATTACAGGAGCATTAGGACGACTCACAAACATCTCCTCTAGTTACCTCCAGCATGTGGCCATGCTTGCAATGGGAGGTGGGAGGTGTCTATGAGCCCTACCCAAGACTGACTGATATAGCCAAAGGCCATTAGCAACGGACTACAAGTGCAGGATGTGCTCCCCTACAGAAATGCACAACTGCATATGGGTATGAGCACATCCTGCTTCCTTATCACCACACTTTTTGATGGTTTATATATATATATGGAGGTGTATAAAACTCCAATTTAAATGTGCCTGTCTTTCATCTTCAGGTCACATTGGGTGCACCTGCTTGGCCTTTGGCTATATCAGTCAGTCTTGGGTAGGGCTCATAGACACCTCCCACCTCCCATTGCAAGCATGGCCACATGCTGGAGGTAACAGAGGAGATGTTTGTGAGTCGTCCTAATGCTCCTGTAATTGCCCACTGGCCCCTGATATCGCCCATATGGCGCAGGTAGGTGAGTGTTAGGGCCCACGGGCTACTTGAGAGACCTTGACGCTGGTGCCCGAGGCTTAAGACACGTCCTCCTAGTAGGATATGTCGAACTAACTCTCAATTTTTAACATCAGTGTGAGGGTTTAGTGTCACGGCAGTGTGCACCTATCTCTGGTTCTGTGTTTGTTTTGAATTCTTGCCACATCCACATAAATTTCATCTTATGTAGGATGTCCATTGTGGTACTTGTAGTCCGTTGCTGGCATCATCCATTGTATGCATTTTTGCTGGTGATTGCCATTAGCAACGGACTACAAGTGCAGGATGTGCTCCCCTACAGAAATGCACAACTGCATATGGGTATGAGCACATCCTGCTTCCTTATCACCACACTTTTTGATGGTTTATATATATATGTATGGAGGTGTATAAAACTCCAATTTAAATGTGCCTGTCTTTCATCTTCAGGTCACATTAGGTGCACCTGCTTGGCCTTTGGCTATATCAGTCAGTCTTGGGTAGGGCTCATAGACACCTCCCACCTCCCATTGCAAGCATGGCCACATGCTGGAGGTAACAGAGGAGATGTTTGTGAGTCGTCCTAATGCTCCTGTAATTGCCCACTGGCCCCTGATATCGCCCATATGGCGCAGGTAGGTGAGTGTTAGGGCCCACGGGCTACTTGAGAGACCTTGACGCTGGTGCCCGAGGCTTAAGACACGTCCTCCTAGTAGGATATGTCGAACTAACTCTCAATTTTTAACATCAGTGTGAGGGTTTAGTGTCACGGCAGTGTGCACCTATCTCTGGTTCTGTGTTTGTTTTGAATTCTTGCCACATCCACATAAATTTCATCTTATGTAGGATGTCCATTGTGGTACTTGTAGTCCGTTGCTGGCATCATCCATTGTATGCATTTTTTGCTGGTGATTGCCATTAGCAACGGACTACAAGTGCAGGATGTGCTCCCCTACAGAAATGCACAACTGCATATGGGTATGAGCACATCCTGCTTCCTTATCACCACACTTTTTGATGGTGTCATCCACAGATCCCCATAACAGTGTCATCCACAGATCCCCATAACAGTGTCATCCACAGATCCCCCATAACAGTGCAATCCACAGATTCCCCATAACAGTGTCATCCACAGATCCCACCATAACAGTGTGTCCTCCACAGATCCCCCCCATAACAGTGTCATCCACAGATCCCCCATAACAGTGTCATCCACAGATCCCCCATAACAGAGTATCATTCACAGATCCCCCATAACAGTGTCATCCACAGATCCCCCATAACAGTGTCATCCACAGATTCCCCATAACAGAGTGTCATCCACAGATCCCCCATAAGAGTGACATCCACAGATCCCCCATAACAGTCTCATCCACAGATCCCCCATAACAGTGCAATCCACAGATCCCCCATAACAGTGTCATCCACAGCGCCCCCCATAACAGTGCCATCCACAGATCCCCCATAACAGTGACCTCCACAGTGCCCCCCATAACAGTGTCATCCACAGATCCTCCATAACAGTGCAATCCACAGATCCCCCCATAACAGTACCATCCACAGATCCCCATAACAGTGTCATCCACAGATCCCCATAACAGTGTCATCCACAGATCCCCCATAACAGTGCAATCCACAGATTCCCCATAACAGTGTCATCCACAGATCCCCATAACAATGTCATCTACAGATCCCCGCATAACAGTGCCATCCACAGATCCCCCATAACAGTGACATCCACAGATCCCCCATAACAGTGTCATCCACAGATCCCCCATAACAGAGTATCATCCACAGAACCCCCATAACAGTGTCGTCCACAGATCCCCCATAACAGTGTCATCCACAGATCCCCCATAACAGTGTCATCCATAGATCCCCCATAACAGTGCCTTCCACAAATCCCTGCATAGCAGTGTCATCCACAGATCCCCCATAACAGTGTCATCCACAGATCCCCACAGCAGTGCCATCCATAGATCCCCATAACAGTGTCATCTACAGATCCCCATAACAGTGTCATCCACAGATTCCCCCATAACAGTGCCATCCACAGATCCCCCATAACAGTGCCATCCACAGATCCCCCATAACAGTTCCATCCACAGATACCCCCATAACAGTGCCATCCATAGATCCCCATACCAGTGTCATCCATCCACAGATCCCCCATAACAGTGTCATCCACAGATCCCCCATAACAGTGTCATCCACAGATCCCCCATAACAGTGTCATCAACAGCGCCCCCATAACAGTGCCATCCACAGATCCCCATAACAGTGACCTCCACAGTGCCCCCATAACAGTGTCATCCACAGATCCTCCATAACAGTGCAATCCACAGATCCCCCATAACAGTACCATCCACAGATCCCCATAACAGTGTCATCCACAGATCCCCATAACAGTGTCATCCACAGATCCCCCATAACAGTGCAATCCACAGATTCCCCATAACAGTGTCATCCACAGATCCCCCATAACAATGTCATCTACAGATCCCCGCATAACAGTGCCATCCACAGATCCCCCCATAACAGTGACATCCACAGATCCCCCATAACAGTGTCATCCACAGATCCCCCATAACAGAGTATCATCCACAGATCCCCCATAACAGTGTCGTCCACAGATCCCCCATAACAGTGTCATCCACAGATCCCCCATAACAGTGTCATCCATAGATCCTCCATAACAGTGCCTTCAACAAAATCCCGCATAACAGTGTCATCCACAGATCCCCCATAACAGTGTCATCCACAGATCCCCCACAGCAGTGCCATCCATAGATCCCCATAACAGTGTCACCTACAGATCCCCCATAACAGTGTCATCCACAGATCCCCCATAACAGTGCCATCCACAGATCCCCCATAACAGTGCCATCCACAGATCCTCCATAACAGTGCCATCCACAGATACCCCCATAACAGTGCCATCCATAGATCCCCATACCAGTGTCATCCATCCACAGATCCCCCATAACAGTGTCATCCACAGATCCCCCCATAATAGTGCAATCCACAGATCCCACATAACAGTGTCATCCACAGATCCCCCATAATAGTGCAATCCACAGATCCCCCCATAACAGTACCATCCACAGATCCCCATAACAGTGTCATCCACAGATCCCAAACAAACACAGAACCAGAGATAGGTGCACACTGCCGTGACACTAAACCCTCACACTGATGTTAAAAATTGAGAGTTAGTTCGACATATCCTACTAGGAGGACGTGTCTTAAGCCTCGGGCACCAGCGTCAAGGTCTCTCAAGTAGCCCGTGGGCCCTAACACTCACCTACCTGCGCCATATGGGCGATATCAGGGGCCAGTGGGCAATTACAGGAGCATTAGGACGACTCACAAACATCTCCTCTGTTACCTCCAGCATGTGGCCATGCTTGCAATGGGAGGTGGGAGGTGTCTATGAGCCCTACCCAAGACTGACTGATATAGCCAAAGGCCATTAGCAACGGACTACAAGTGCAGGATGTGCTCCCCTACAGAAATGCACAACTGCATATGGGTATGAGCACATCCTGCTTCCTTATCACCACACTTTTTGATGGTTTATATATATATATGGAGGTGTATAAAACTCCAATTTAAATGTGCCTGTCTTTCATCTTCAGGTCACATTGGGTGCACCTGCTTGGCCTTTGGCTATATCAGTCAGTCTTGGGTAGGGCTCATAGACACCTCCCACCTCCCATTGCAAGCATGGCCACATGCTGGAGGTAACAGAGGAGATGTTTGTGAGTCGTCCTAATGCTCCTGTAATTGCCCACTGGCCCTGATATCGCCCATATGGCGCAGGTAGGTGAGTGTTAGGGCCCACGGGCTGCTTGAGAGACCTTGACGCTGGTGCCCGAGGCTTAAGACACGTCCTCCTAGTAGGATATGTCGAACTAACTCTCAATTTTTAACATCAGTGTGAGGGTTTAGTGTCACGGCAGTGTGCACCTATCTCTGGTTCTGTGTTTGTTTTGAATTCTTGCCACATCCACATAAATTTCATCTTATGTAGGATGTCCATTGTGGTACTTGTAGTCCGTTGCTGGCATCATCCATTGTATGCATTTTTGCTGGTGATTGCCATTAGCAACGGACTACAAGTGCAGAGATGTGCTCCCCTACAGAAATGCACAACTGCATATGGGTATGAGCACATCCTGCTTCCTTATCACCACACTTTTTGATGGTTTATATATATATGTATGGAGGTGTATAAAACTCCAATTTAAATGTGCCTGTCTTTCATCTTCAGGTCACATTGGGTGCACCTGCTTGGCCTTTGGCTATATCAGTCAGTCTTGGGTAGGGCTCATAGACACCTCCCACCTCCCATTGCAAGCATGGCCACATGCTGGAGGTAACAGAGGAGATGTTTGTGAGTCGTCCTAATGCTCCTGTAATTGCCCACTGGCCCCTGATATCGCCCATATGGCGCAGGTAGGTGAGTGTTAGGGCCCACGGGCTGCTTGAGAGACCTTGACGCTGGTGCCCGAGGCTTAAGACACGTCCTCCTAGTAGGATATGTCGAACTAACTCTCAATTTTTAACATCAGTGTGAGGGTTTAGTGTCACGGCAGTGTGCACCTATCTCTGGTTCTGTGTTTGTTTTGAATTCTTGCCACATCCACATAAATTTCATCTTATGTAGGATGTCCATTGTGGTACTTGTAGTCCGTTGCTGGCATCATCCATTGTATGCATTTTTGCTGGTGATTGCCATTAGCAACGGACTACAAGTACAGGATATGCTCCCCTACAGAAATGCACAACTGCATATGGGTATGAGCACATCCTGCTTCCTTATCACCACACTTTTTGATGGGTGTCATCCACAGATCCCCATAACAGTGTCATCCACAGATCCCCATAACAGTGTCATCCACAGATCCCCCATAACAGTGCAATCCACAGATTCCCCATAACAGTGTCATCCACAGATCCACCATAACAGTGTGTCCTCCACAGATCCCCCATAACAGTGTCATCCACAGATCCCCCATAACAGTGTCATCCACAGATCCCCATAACAGAGTATCATTCACAGATCCCCCATAACAGTGTCATCCACAGATCCCCCATAACAGTGTCATCCACAGATTCCCCATAACAGAGTGTCATCCACAGATCCCCATAAGAGTGACATCCACAGATCCCCCATAACAGTCTCATCCACAGATCCCCCATAACAGTGCAATCCACAGATCCCCCATAACAGTGTCATCCACAGCGCCCCCATAACAGTGCCATCCACAGATCCCCCATAACAGTGACCTCCACAGTGCCCCCATAACAGTGTCATCCACAGATCCTCCATAACAGTGCAATCCACAGATCCCCCCATAACAGTACCATCCACAGATCCCCATAACAGTGTCATCCACAGATCCCCATAACAGTGTCATCCACAGATCCCCCATAACAGTGCAATCCACAGATTCCCCATAACAGTGTCATCCACAGATCCCCCATAACAATGTCATCTACAGATCCCCCGCATAACAGTGCCATCCACAGATCCCCCATAACAGTGACATCCACAGATCCCCCATAACAGTGTCATCCACAGATCCCCATAACAGAGTATCATCCACAGAACCCCCATAACAGTGTCGTCCACAGATCCCCCATAACAGTGTCATCCACAGATCCCCCCATAACAGTGTCATCCATAGATCCCCCATAACAGTGCCTTCCACAAAACCCTGCATAGCAGTGTCATCCACAGATCCCCCATAACAGTGTCATCCACAGATCCCCCCACAGCAGTGCCATCCATAGATCCCCATAACAGTGTCATCTACAGATCCCCCATAACAGTGTCATCCACAGATTCCCCCATAACAGTGCCATCCACAGATCCCCCCATAACAGTGCCATCCACAGATCCCCCCCATAACAGTTCCATCCACAGATACCCCCATAACAGTGCCATCCATAGATCCCCATACCAGTGTCATCCATCCACAGATCCCCCATAACAGTGTCATCCACAGATCCCCCATAACAGTGTCATCCACAGATCCCCCATAACAGTGTCATCAACAGCGCCCCCCATAACAGTGCCATCCACAGATCCCCCATAACAGTGACCTCCACAGTGCCCCCATAACAGTGTCATCCACAGATCCTCCATAACAGTGCAATCCACAGATCCCCCATAACAGTACCATCCACAGATCCCCATAACAGTGTCATCCACAGATCCCCATAACAGTGTCATCCACAGATCCCCCATAACAGTGCAATCCACAGATTCCCCATAACAGTGTCATCCACAGATCCCCCATAACAATGTCATCTACAGATCCCCGCATAACAGTGCCATCCACAGATCCCCCATAACAGTGACATCCACAGATCCCCCATAACAGTGTCATCCACAGATCCCCCATAACAGAGTATCATCCACAGATCCCCCATAACAGTGTCGTCCACAGATCCCCCATAACAGTGTCATCCACAGATCCCCCATAACAGTGTCATCCATAGATCCCCCATAACAGTGCCTTCAACAAAACCCCGCATAACAGTGTCATCCACAGATCCCCCATAACAGTGTCATCCACAGATCCCCACAGCAGTGCCATCCATAGATCCCCATAACAGTGTCACCCACAGATCCCCCATAACAGTGTCATCCACAGATCCCCCATAACAGTGCCATCCACAGATCCCCCATAACAGTGCCATCCACAGATCCTCCATAACAGTGCCATCCACAGATACCCCCCATAACAGTGCCATCCATAGATCCCCATACCAGTGTCATCCATCCACAGATCCCCCATAACAGTGTCATCCACAGATCCAACATAACAGTGTCATCTACAGATCTCCCATAACAGTGTCATCCACAGATCCCCCATAACAGTGACCTCCACAGTGCCCCCATAACAGTGTCATCCACAGATCCTCCATTACAGTGCAATCCACAGATCCCCCCCCCATAACAGTACCATCCACAGATCCCCATAACAGTGTCATCCACAGATCCCCATAACAGTGTCATCCACAGATCCCCCATAACAGTGCAATCCACAGATTCCCCATAACAGTGTCATCCACAGATCCCCCATAACAATATCATCTACAGATCCCCCACATAACAGTGCCATCCACAGATCCCCCCCATAACAGTGACATCCACAGATCCCCCATAACAGAGTATCATCCACAGATCCCCCATAACAGTGTCGTCCACAGATCCCCCATAACAGTGTCATCCACAGATCCCCCATAACAGTGTCATCCATAGATCCCCCATAACAGTGCCTTCCACAAAACCCCGCATAACAGTGTCATCCACAGATCCCCCATAACAGTGTCACCCACAGATCCCCCCACAGCAGTGCCATCCATAGATCCCCATAACAGTGTCACCCACAGATCCCCCATAACAGTGTCACCCACAGATCCCCCATAACAGTGTCATCCACAGATTCCCCCATACCAGTGCCATCCACAGATCCCCCCCATAACAGTGCCATCCACAGATCCCCCCCATAACAGTGCCATCCACAGATACCCCCCATAACAGTGCCATCCATAGATCCCCATACCAGTGTCATCCATCCACAGATCCCCCATAACAGTGTCATCCACAGATCCCCCATAACAGTGTCATCCACAGATCCCCCATAACAGTGTCATCCACAGATCCCACATAACAGTGTCATCCACAGATCCCACATAACAGTGTCATCCACAGATCCCCCATAATAGTGTCATCCACAGATCCCCCATAACAGTGTCATCCACAGATCCCCCATAACAGTGTCATCCACAGATCCCCCATAACAGTGTCATCCACAGATCCTCCATAACATTGTCATCCACAGATCCCCCATAACAGTGTCATCCACAGATCCCCCATAACAGTGTCATCCACAGATCCCCCATACCAGTGTCATCCATAGATCCCCCATAACAGTGACATCCATAGATCCCCCATAGCAGTGACATCCATAGATCCCCCATAACAGTGACATCCACAGATCTCCCATAACAGTGCCATCCACAGATCCCCCATAACAGTGTCATCCACAGATCCGCCATAACAGTGTCATCCATAGATCCCCCATAACAGTGTGTCCTCCACAGATCCCCCATAACAGTGTCATCCATAGATCCCCATAACAGTGTCATCCACAGATCCCCCATAACAGTGCCATGCACAGATCCCCCATACCAGTGTCATCCATAGATCCCCCATAACAGTGACATCCACAGATCCCCCATAACAGTGCCATCTACAGATCCCCCATAACAGTGACATCCACAGATCCCCCATAACAGTGTCCTCCACAGGTCTCCCATAACAGTGATCCCCATAACAGTGTCATCCACAGTGCCCCCATAACAGTGTCATCCACAGATCCCCCATAACAGTGTCATCCCCAGATCCCGCATAATAGTGTCATCCACAGATCCCCCATAACAGTGTCACCCACAGATCCCCTATAACACGGTAATTCACAGATCCCCCATAACAGCGTCATCCACAGATCCCCCATAACAGTGACATCCGCAGATCCCCCATAACAGTGCCATCCACAGATCCCTCATAACAGTGTCATCCATCCACAGATCCCCATAACAGTGTCATCCATAGATCCCCATAACAGTGTCATCCACAGACCACCATTAGTTCAAATCCCACCAAAAGCACACCTTTTGGGTAAAAACATTTTTATTATTATTTTTTATATTTTCCTCCTCAAAACCCTAGGTGCGTCTTATGGGCAGGTGAGTCTTATATGGCGAAAAATACGGTAATCCCCTGAGGCCTTCTGACAAGTGCCCATGATGGCATCTGTTTTTTCTTCGATAAAAGTTTTGTACAATAATTCTTTTTATGCTTTTCTACCTTGAATTAAACTAAACCTTAAATAAAATGTAATTTATATTAATTCACACAAACGCCCCATCCATCTACTCTTGGTCCGGCCCCCGGGTCCAATATATGAACCCATGATCCCACGAGTCAAAAAGTTTGCCCACCCCTGAGTCCAGACAATGCTCTGTGAGCTGAACACCTCTGCAGCAGCTGCACTGATCTCTCTGTTACAATGTATCAGTCCGGAGTCCAGGATGTTTATCTCAGGACTGGATACAATTGTATCCACTTTTCAGCTAAGAGAAGGATCAGCTACAATATATATACATTTACTGTCTCTGAATGGAAACAGGAGCGTTCTCATTCACTGACAGCAAACTGAAATCTTAAAAATGATCTGTTCTCAACTTTTTCTATGTGTATCAACAGGGCGTAACTACCATAGCGGCAGACCATGCGACTGCTATGGGGCCAAGGGCAAGAGGGAGCCCAGTTGGGATCATCTCCTCTTCTACTCGGGTTAAAAACTCGGTCAGGACTCTACCCTCTGAAGGAAGAACTTTTAGCAAATGAGGCAGTGAAAAAAATGGGCCAAGGGTCATTGAAAGGGGTATAGGCAGAAACCCTTCTGTCCTGTGTGGGGGGCCTGGTTTGATCCTCGCCATGGGGCCCTTACTTCTAAATGTATGCCACTGTGTATCAATAAACTTTATCTAAAAAAATTTTTTTGCAAATGTTCTGTATAGATGGAGGGTGGACTCCAGATCTCACACTGGAAAGAGGGGCAACCTTACACGGACTCTGCAATGAATAGTAGTTCTGAAACCTGAAAGGGAGAGAGAGCGCCCCCTGTGGTTTCGAATGGACGTCTTACGTTTTCAGCACAGATAACTGGACGGCAGCCTCTGAGGAGAATTTTCTCATCCTTATACAAGACTAGAAAGGTTATTTGCATAACACGTATTTAACAACACTTTGCCAGTGGCGGATGGAATTCAGCGCATATCTGACTAATTGGTGGCAGCCGCATTAACAGGGAGAAATTAATGGGGGCTGTAAATGAGACGTCTTCGCTCTGATTATTATTCATTACATTTAATTGCAGCGAGCGGCTATCTTTAGTTGTGGCAGGCGGCGATTATGCAGGAAATCATGTCCTTGGTTAAGGAAACGATCGGCTGCCGCGCCGCTTGTGCTGCCAACAGCGTGAAAGTTGTAGACAAATGTACGTTTATCAAGAGTAATGGAATGCGAGCTGTAGTGAGATCCACATCTGGGCGTTCGTCACATCTTCAGTATAGCCTCTGCAAACATGTAGAGAGCCGAATGTTCACAAAATGGGCCACAAAATTGACAAATTTGAAATACCCATCTGCATGAAATGATGAAACGGCGGGCGCTGTTGCACTGCTGCTTATGGAAGAATCTCTCAACCACCTTGTGGTGAAAAGCGGTAGTGCAGCAACTAAATTACCGCCTGTCATTGAATTGACCTCAGATGCATTGATTTCAATCAGTTCTTTGTTTTATATTATTTTAAAATGTTTTTAACCCTGTTTCACTGTAATAAAGGTTTTCATTCTGATTAGTAGTTCATATGATTTACCTATAGCTTTGGTATACAGTCACAAGTTTATTTAGATCGTCCTGCAAACCAGACTACAAAAAAGGGTTAATCTGTAACATTTGGGGACATTGCCTATTATTAAATAGGGTCTTAAAACATACCACTGCTCAAAAAAATTCCTACAACCCAAAACCATGCAGGGTGGTTGCCAGAGAACACCAAGATTGGCAGATTCGACGTTGGCGCCCTACGCTCTTCATGGATGAGAGCCAGGGTCGCACTGAGCACACGTGACAGACGTGACAGAGCCTAGAGACACAGTGGACCAGTTGGCGGAGGGTCAGCATGACCAGTTGGCAGAGGGTCAGTAATGGTGTGGGGAGGCATTTCTTTGGAGGGCAGCACAGCCGTCCATGTGCTAGCTAGAGGAACCCTGACTGCCATTAGGTACCAGGATGAGGTCCTGACCCATTGTGAGACCATATGCAGGTACAGTCGCCCTGGGTTCCTTCTGATGCATGACAATGCTAGGCCTCATGTGGCTGAATGGTGTCAGCAGTTCCTGCATGATGAAGGCATTAAAGCTATGGACTGGCCTGCCCGTTCTCCAGACCTGTATCCAATCGAGCACATCTGGGACATCATGTCTCGTTCCATCCACCAACGCCACGTTGCACCACAGACTGTCCAGGAGTTGACTGATGCTTTAATCCAGGTCTGGGAGGAGATCCCTCAGAAGAACATCCGTCGCCTCATTAGGAGCATACCCAGGCATTGTAGGGAGGTCATACAGGCGCGTGGAGGCCACGCACACTACTGAGCCTCATTTCCTTGTCTTGAGGCATCTCCACTGAAGTTAGATCAGCCTGAAATTTAATTTTCCACTTTGATTTTGAGTATCATTCCAAATCCAGGCTCCCATGGGATATTAATTGTGATTTACATGGATAATTTTTATGTTTTATTGTTCTCGACGCATTCTACTATGTAATGAATCAAGATCTGCAACTGGAATATTTCATGCATTGAGATCTAGGATGTGGTATTTTAGTGCTCCCTTTATTTTTTTGAGTAGTGTATATGGATATGCTATGTGTCTAAATGTCATAAATGCCTGATTACTGGTGATGTGACAGCTGGGACCCTCACCAGTCCTAAAAAGGGGGTCCTGGTTCTCAGTTCTCCATTATAATCTATAAGGGTACTGGAACAGTTGAGTTGTTTTCACTGAAGTTCAGTACATTCATATAGAATGTAAAATAATACTATGTAATTGAAGAATTAAAAAATGGAAAAAAATTACCAGAAAAGATTCTGATGATTCCTTCTTCCTAGCACTGCAAGCATAGCTATAGGGGCCCTAGGATCTGGGGGGAGGGGGCCAATTAGCCCCTCTGCATTTTAAACAGATCCTATTGCACATTGGTTGGGAGTCTATCTTTAGGATAGGCTTCCAATATCATTTTGGTGGAGGGCCAGCTCCAGACACCCCCACTGCATAGCTGACTGCGACCCTAAAGCCTTGTATTGTATGCCAGACACGACACCATTCATTTTGTAGTGGTGGTGCCTGGTACTGCAGCTCATGGGAATGGGACAGACTTGCAATACCAGCTACGGCCACTACCAAATGTGCAGCGCTGTGAGTGGTAAACGCTTATCTGAGCACCACAGCCCCTTCAGTCAGCTAAGTGGTGGTGGTGCCAGGCCCCCACAGTCTTATCTAGACCTTGGCGATCATATTCATGGAAGGCTCTTTTATGTTATACACAATGTTGCTCTCCTCCTATGTTACCTATAGAGACAGTGTTGCAGGTTTCATTAACCCTTCAGGTGCTGCAAAGAATTTATTTTTTTATCAGATATCATGGCAGAAATTAAAAAGCGCGAGCGGTGATGAATGATCTGTGTGTAATAAGGTGGAGGTGAGGATGAATAATTGATACCCCGCGCTAAAGCAACTTTGAATAATAAATTAAAGGGAAATCTGCCGCTTCAATAGGGAAGACTTTGAAAAGCAAACAGATTAAATGGGCTTTTAATCATATGTAAGTGACACACGGAGAACCGCACAGATGAAAGGGAAGGGGGCCGAGGTGACAACCAGGGACCACTTTCATACTTTATACTATTTGCAGCCACCAGACATATTATTGTCCTCTACAAGAGGGAATGAAGCTCTGGAGACACAATTTATCAACTTTGCTTTTCACACACTTTGATTTCACGAGAAACCGACCCTGCGTCGGGTGAAAGGAGATTGTCATACCCGCTGCACAATGTAGACATTGACACACCCTTACAGGGAAGAATGAAGAATCTGTCACCGGCAGGACAAATAAAGCCAAGCCGCAATGTACAGATGTTTTTTAATATCTAGGAACATTCCTTTAATCCAGCATTTGATAATCCAGCGCGTTTGATTATCTGAAGCAGAATTCTGTATAATCTGGTGTTCCTAAGGATCAGAAGCAAAAGACTGAGGAGAGTGAAGCCATAAACCAATATGTATACTCTACAGGTGTGAGCAAAGAGCATGGAGCGGGCTCAGGAGCTGAGTACACGCTTTATGCATGGAGGATGACAGCTGAGTTAAAGAGGACCTTTCATGGGTCCAGACAGTAGAGGGTTGTGTAGGGTATAGTGATGGGATGTAATATCGCTTACTAGTATGTCTGTGCGTCGTTCTGTTCCCCCGCTGTGCCCCCGTTCACTTTTCCCGCCTGGTAGGAGGAGGAGACTGCCCTGTTTCTCAATGGGTGTCGCCTTCTCCTTGGCTGTGACTCTGTCTGCTGCGATTGGACTGCGCTACCGCCAGGGAGCAGTCTCCTCCTCCCTGTACGGATCCTATTCATAAGCATACCAGGCGGGGCACAGCGGGGGAACGGAGCACCGCACAGATAAACTAGTAAGCGATATTATATCCCTGCACTATGCCCTACACAACCCCCTTATTTCATAATGTCTGGACCCATGAAAGGTCCTCTTTATCTTTAAGCCTAATTCACATGTCTGTGTCCGTGCTCAAATCCGTGAGAAGGTGGTCAGTGGTGCATCCGTGAAGCTGTCCGTAAAGGAACCTTGTTGGGTCCGTTTTTGATTTCCGTGTGTCATCCGTGTTTCACTGACACTGAACAGCTGAAAAATAATTTTCAAAGCATCTCTTCCTAATGATCTGTGAAACACGGATGCAACACGGATGGCATCGGTGTTGCATCCCTGGTTTTCACGGACCCATAGACTATAATGGGCGCATGATGGATCCATGAAAACGGACAAAATAGAGCATGCCTCCGTGCTAAAACACTGATGTCGGAATACCCACATTAAAATGAATGGGGACGTGTGCTGTCCATGGAGAACACGTACAGCGCATGTCCGTGAAACACTGACGTGTGAATAAGGCTTTACACAGCTGAAACTCACCTGCAGTGCCCAAGATTGGAGAATAACCTCTTTGGACAATAGTGACTGCGGCATCGTAGTGCTTAGACATAGGGAGAGGGCTCCCTCTACCTCCTGATCACCCTCCTTCGCGATGGGTCGGCAGAGGGTCAGGGCCGGGAGAGAACTTGTAAAGGCTTAATAGAATAATAGTGAAATTACAATACACTGCAGTGCAAAAGTACTGCGTACTAATATACATATGATCAAGAATCATAGGATCAAATCCCCTAGGAGAGCTACAAAAGATTTCAAACCTCTAAAAGTAAAACTAAATTCCTGCCTATTGTATTATTAAAAATGATAATTGGTATCATGACATCACATATGAATATGCTCAAACTTTTACTATTATCATATTATTTATCACACAGTTTTTACTGCTGTAAAACAAAACAAAAATTCCCAAAGGAAAAATGTTGTTTGCTGTCAAAAGTCACTAAAAAACCCGTTGATCGCCCATAATGGTATCAATAAAAGCGACAGCTCACTCTGCAAAAAACAAGTCCTCACCCAGCTCCATTGAATATATTGGCATACTTGTGAAACTGTCTGGCCCTCTCAGAGGTGCACCATTCATGAGGCAAGGTGAGGCTGTGGCCTCCGGCGGTGCTGCGCTAAGACTACATAATGGGAGGCAGCAATTCAATCCCAGCCCTCCACTCCTGCTCCTGCACAGCCCTGCATAAATCTGTCTGTGGGGATTACTGGACATTTTAGTTTTATTGCGGTTTTTGCAGGAATTCTTCCTTTGTACTATATAGTGAATGTAATCCTCAGTATCTGCTCTTATTCTGTATATATATACACTGCACAGTACCACTTCTCCTGTCCTGTATACTGGGTGTAATCCTCAGTATCTGCTCTTATTCTGTATATATATATACACTGCACAGTACCACTTCTCCTGTCCTGTATACTGGGTGTAATCCTCAGTATCTGCTCTTATTCTGTATATATATACACTGCACAGTACCACTTCTCCTGTCCTGTATACTGGGTGTAATCCTCAGTATCTGCTCTTATTCTGTATATATATACACTGCACAGTACCACTTCTCCTGTCCTGTATACTGGGTGTAATCCTCAGTATCTGCTCTTATTCTGTATATATACACTGCACAGTACCACTTCTCCTGTCCTGTATACTGGGTGTAATCCTCAGTATCTGCTCTTATTCTGTATATATACACTGCACAGTACCACTTCTCCTGTCCTGTATACTGGGTGTAATCCTCAGTATCTGCTCTTATTCTGTATATATATACACTGCACAGTACCACTTCTCCTGTCCTGTATACTGGGTGTAATCCTCAGTATCTGCTCTTATTCTGTATATATATACACTGCACAGTACCACTTCTCCTGTCCTGTATACTGGGTGTAATCCTCAGTATCTGCTCTTATTCTGTATATATACACTGCACAGTACCACTTCTCCTGTCCTGTATACTGGGTGTAATCCTCAGTATCTGCTCTTATTCTGTATATATACACTGCACAGTACCACTTCTCCTGTCCTGTATACTGGGTGTAATCCTCAGTATCTGCTCTTATTCTGTATATATATACACTGCACAGTACCACTTCTCCTGTCCTGTATACTGGGTGTAATCCTCAGTATCTGCTCTTATTCGTGTATATATATACACTGCACAGTACCACTTCTCCTGTCCTGTATACTGGGTGTAATCCTCAGTATCTGCTCTTATTCTGTATATATATACACTGCACAGTACCACTTCTCCTGTCCTGTATACTGGGTGTAATCCTCAGTATCTGCTCTTATTCGGTATATATACACTGCACAGTACCACTTCTCCTGTCCTGTATACTGGGTGTAATCCTCAGTATCTGCTCTTATTCTGTATATATATACACTGCACAGTACCACTTCTCCTGTCCTGTATACTGGGTGTAATCCTCAGTATCTGCTCTTATTCGGTATATATACACTGCACAGTACCACTTCTCCTGTATGCCGGGTGTAATCCTCAGTATCTGCTCTTATTCTGTATATATATACACTGCACAGTACCACTTCTCCTGTCCTGTATACCGGGTGTAATCCTCAGTATCTGCTCTTATTCTGTATATATATACACTGCACAGTACCACTTCTCCTGTCCTGTATACTGGGTGTAATCCTCAGTATCTGCTCTTATTCTGTATATATACACTGCACAGTACCACTTCTCCTGTATACTGGGTGTAATCCTCAGTATCTGCTCTTATTCTGTATATATATACACTGCACAGTACCACTTCTCCTGTCCTGTATACTGGGTGTAATCCTCAGTATCTGCTCTTATTCTGTATATATATACACTGCACAGTACCACTTCTCCTGTATACTGGGTGTAATCCTCAGTATCTGCTCTTATTCTGTATATATACACTGCACAGTACCACTTCTCCTGTCCTGTATACTGGGTGTAATCCTCAGTATCTGCTCTTATTCTGTATATATACACTGCACAGTAACACTTCTCCTGTCCTGTATACCGGGTGTAATCCTCAGTATCTGCTCTTATTCTGTATATATTGTGGAGGAGTCGCTCTGGTAGACAGCGTTGCGGGTGCAGTATAGAGGCACAAGGGAGTCCAGAAGGTGCGGAAAACAGTGTTTTATTCACACTTGCATCAAATTAACAGCAGACAGTCACTTGGTGTTAAATCACACACACATCAGAAAACGAGTGGAAAAACAAAAGTCCAAACACAGGTTCCAATCACCTGGGAGGTTTGAGGTGCGGGTTCGCACCTGGCTGTCAGCCCAGCCGCAGGACAATCCACCATCAGGCTTCCAGGAATAACCCCACTTGGCTGAGCTCCTTCCTCCAGGTCAGAGAGCTCCACAGCACTGTGATCAGCTCCAGGACAAAAACTCTCACAGCTGCTGGAGCTGGCTGAGTTTTTAAACCCAGCCCAAAACCAGGACTGGGTCGTGGGAGCAGCCACCCACCCTACACTTTAGCTGCTCCCGGTAAGAGCCGGCCCGGATCGGCTTTGCAGCCATGCTATTTAGCAAATGTGTCAGTAGCACTACCTGCTACTGACATCAACAAACGGCTCTTACCTCACCGAGGCTATGAACCTCGGTGACACGTACCTGCCATCTAGGACGGCACCCTGCACCTTACCACATACCCCCCCTTTGTTCAACCCTGAGGGGTGGACACACGACAAACAGTGTACCCGGGAGAGCGCGCCTGCATTTTTTAACAACCGGCCCGCTCTGTGCTCCACCGTGAATTTAAAATTCTGTAGGGACAGAAACCACCTGGTGACCCGGGCATTCCTCTCTTTGGCTTGGCACATCCACTTGAGTGGGGAGTGGTCGGTCACCAGGCGGAAGCTTCTGCCCAACAGGTAATAACGGAGGGCCTCGAGTGCCCACTTGATGGCCAGGCACTCTCTCTCGACTATGCTGTACCTGGTCTCGGCTGGGGTGAGCTTGCGGCTGAGGAAGACAACGGGATGCTCCTCCCCGTTGACTTCCTGCGATAGTACCGCACCAAGGCCAACCTCAGAGGCGTCGGTCTGGACAACGAACTCTTTCCTGAAATCGGGTGTCACCAAAACCGGGGACCCACACAGGGCCGATTTCAGGGCGGAGAAAGCCTTTTCCGCCTGCTCATTCCAGCGGACCATCCCTGTCTTACGCCCCTTTAATAACTCTGTCAATGGCGAAGCGATAGTGGCAAAGTGGGGCACAAACCTCATGTAATACCCCACAATCCCCAGGAACGACTTTATCTGCCTGGTGGTGACCGGTCGGGGCCAACTCCGTATTGCCTCTACCTTATTTACCTGAGGCTTGATGACTCCCGCCCAATGACATACCCCAGGTATTTGGTCTCTTCCAACCCAATCGCACACTTCTTTGGATTGGCGGTTAGACCAGCTTTCCTCAGGGCATCCACTACCGCCTGCACTTTGGGCAAATGGCTTTCCCAGTCGGTGCTGTGGATGATTACATCATCTAAGTAGGCCGAGGCGCACCGACGATGTGGTCGCAGCACTATGTCCATTAACCTTTGGAAGGTGGCGGGGCGCCATGCAGGCCAAAGGGTAACACCTTGTAGTGATACAGGCCCTGCGGGTAACAAAAGCGGTTTTTCCTTGGCCGACTCCGTTAAGGGTACCTGCCAGTACCCTTTAGTGAGGTCCAGCACAGAAAAATAACGGGCTTGTCCTAAATTCTCAACAAGCTCGTCTACCCGGGGCATGGGATACGCGTCAAACTTGGACACTTCATTTAACTTGCGAAAGTCGTTGCAGAACCGCAACGTCCCATCCGGCTTGGGTATTAGGACTATGGGACTGGCCCACTCACTTTTTGACTCCTCAATGACATCGAGCTTCAACATTAATTGCACTTCCTCCGCGATGGCCCGTCGCCGAGCTTCGGGTACCCGGTATGGTTTTAACCGGATCTTGGCCAGGGAGGTCCGAGAACACATCCGTGTTCCGACTGATGAACTCCCTGACTTCCTGAACTTGTTTGGAAGACAGGCTGTCTGCAATTTTTACCGTGGTTACGGCTTCACAGGCCTCGAACTGTGGGGCTGGACCCTTTTCACCTAGAAGCCCTGGCCGGGGGCTGTGGTCGTCGGCCATGTCCCTATCTTTCCACGGCTTTAGTAAATTCACGTGGTACACCTGCTCCGGCTTGCGCCGCCCTGGCTGGTGTACCTTGTAATTTACTTCCCCTACCTTCTCGATCACCTCATAGGGGCCCTGCCACCTAGCTAAGAATTTGCTGTCAAGGGTGGGTACCAGAACCAAAACCCGATCTCCCGGATTGAAGCCCCGTACCCGAGCCTGACGATTGTACACCCTACTCTGGGCTTGTTGCGCTGCCTCCATATGCTCCCGGACCAGCGGTAACACCCTTTCCATCCGGTCCTGCATCTGGGTGACATACTCAATGACACTTTTGTGGGGGACAGGCTGTTGTTCCCATGCTTCCTTGGCGGTATCCAACAGGCCCCGAGGGTGTCTGCCATAAAGCAGTTCGAAGGGCGAGAACCCAGTAGAGGCCTGGGGCACCTCTCGCACTGCGAACATGAGATAGGGCAGAAGCAGATCCCAGTCCTTCCCATCTCTAGACACCACCCTCTTTAACATATTTTTTAGAGTTTGGTTAAACCTCTCGACAAGACCGTCTGTTTGCGGATGGTAAACGGACGTCCGCAATTGCTTTATACGCAATAATTTACACAGTTCCCTCATAACTTTGGACATAAAAGGGGTCCCTTGGTCTGTCAGAACCTCTTTTGGCAGGCCCACACGGGAAAACATTTCCATTAACTCTTTGGCAATGAGCTTAGCTGAGGTATGTCGCAGAGGCACCGCCTCCGGATACCGAGTGGCATAGTCGAGAACTACCAGAATGTGTTGGTGGCCCCGGGCAGACTTTGGTACAGGCCCAATTAGATCCATAGCGATTCGCTCAAACGGGACCTCAATAATTGGAAGAGGTACCAGAGGACTACGGAAATGTGGCTGGGGGCTATTTATCTGACAGGTGGGACAGGACTTACAATAATTCTCTACCTCCTTGAACACACTGGGCCAATAAAACCGCTGCAGTATGCGGTCCTGGGTTTTCTGCCACCCTAAGTGTCCCCAAGAACATGTTGGTGGGCAAGCTCCATGACAAGCTTGCGGTACGCTGTGGGCACCAGCAACTGTTCAACAGGTTCACCCCGGATTTGGTTCACCCGATATAACATTTCTTGGTGAACAACAAAGCGGGGAAATATTACCTCAGCCCCTGGTCTCTGGGGTTTACCATCAATTTCCAGCACATTCTCCCAGGCCCTGGTTAGGGTTTGGTCCCGGTGTTGGGCAGTCCCAAAATTATCTCCGGAGACGTGGAGGTCTGCCAACTCAGGTCCTGGTGGCAAGTCCTCCATGTCTCCCACCATTACACTCAGTGGGGGTGCCTCCCTCTATCACAGAAGTGGTGGTCACCCCTACCGCAGGCCCTTCGGACTCGGGCTCCCAGGGCTCTGGCCTCCCACTGGAACCAGGCCACTCAGCTAGGGTTACCCCTGTCTCAGGGCTATTAGTCACTTTCACCTCAGGCCATAGTGACGGAAAACCAGGGAAGTCTCTCCCAATTATTAGTTCATAGGGTAGCTTTGAGGAGATCGCCACTTCACAAGTCCATGTGCCGGCCGCCGTGGACAGAGACATTACAGCAGTGGGATAGTCCTTTAAGTCTCCGTGTATGCACACCACACCAACTTTCCGGCCCGTATACTGGGTGGGCTGTACCAGGGCAGCACTTACCAGGGTTACTAGGCTCCCTGAGTCCAACAGCGCCACTGCCAGGTTATCCCCGACTTGCACCTGGCACAGATGACGATTGTCTATTGTCTCGGGGTGCCGGTCGCACACAGTCTCCGGGCATACATGGAAGCCCGGTACCCATAATTAACCTCCATGGGTTCTCCCCACTGTGGACAGTCGGCCCTTACGTGGCCAGGCTCGTGACACCGCCAGCAGACTATCGGGCCGGGTCTACAGGGGTACACGCCGAGCCGGTTTCTCGGGTACCAGTCGCCGGACTGGATGGGAGTCCTCCGGGTTTGACCGGCCCCTCCCAACAACACCCCTTTCAAGTTTTGGGTGGCCTCATAGCGCTCCACCAGGTCGACCATTTCTAGGGCATTGGTGGGTGATACCTGGCCGATCCAGTGCTGAAGGGGGTAAGGCAAGGCCCTCCAGAACATGTCAGCCAGCAGACGGTCCAGCATAGCAGTCGGACTTAGAATGTCAGGTTGCAGCCATTTTTGCAACCTGTGCAGCAACTCATAGTACTGCGGCCTGGCGGGTTCAGCCGCTTTAAAGTCCCACTGGTGGACCCGCTGAGCCCGGACCAACACATTTACCCCCAGTCTGGCCAGGATCTCCCCTTCACCGTGGGATAATCAGCAGCCTGGTCATCTGCTAAATCAAAAACTTGCTGGGGTCCGGATGCCAGGAACGGAGCAACCACCTCGGCCCACTGGTCACGGGTAACTTTTTCCTCACGGCGACCTTCTCAAAGACCGCCAGGTATGTCTCAACGCCGCCTGAGGGGGTCATTTTTGGGACCGCCGCACGGACCGCTTCCGGGCATCATGGACGTGGTGGGACGCTCCTGCGGCTTGTAACGCCATCACATGCTGTAGCAGTAGCTGGTTGGTCTCCCGCTGCTGCACGTTAGCCTCTATGAGAGCTTTCACCGCCGCCTCCATTTTGTCAGGGAACACAGGCTGCAACTTTGCCGGCCGAATATAGGACATCCAGTCGTTCCCAGAAAAACAAACTTCGGCGTTCACGCCAGCCTCACTGCGCATGCCCGCATCCGACACCAAATGTGGGGAGTCGCTCTGGTAGACAGCGGTGCGGGTGCAGTATAGAGGCACAAGGGAGTCCAGAAGGTGCGGAAAACAGTGTTTTATTCACACTTGCATCAAATTAACAGCAGACAGTCACTTGGTGTTAAATCACACACACATCAGAAAACGAGTGGAAAACAAAAGTCCAAACACAGGTTCCAATCACCTGGGAGGTTTGAGGTGCGGGTTCGCACCTGGCTGTCAGCCCAGCCGCAGGACAATCCACCATCAGGCTTCCAGGAATAACCCCACTTGGCTGAGCTCCTTCCTCCAGGTCAGAGAGCTCCACAGCACTGTGATCAGCTCCAGGACAAAAACTCTCACAGCTGCTGGAGCTGGCTGAGTTTTTAAACCCAGCCCAAAACCAGGACTGGGTCGTGGGGAGCAGCCACCCACCCTACACTTTAACTGCTCCCGGTAAGAGCCGGCCCGGATCGGCTTTGCAGCCATGCTATTTAGCAAATGTGTCAGTAGCACTACCTGCTACTGACATCAACAAACGGCTCTTACCTCACCGAGGCTATGAACCTCGGTGACACGTACCTGCCATCTAGGACGGCACCCTGCACCTTACCACAATATATACACTGCACAGTACCACTTCTCCTCTCCTGTATACCGGGTGTAATCCTCAGTATCTGCTCTTATTCTGTATATATATACATTGCACAGTACCGCTTCTCCTCTCCTGTATACTGGGTGTAATCCTCAGTATCTGCTCTTATTCTGTATACATACACTGCACAGTACCACTTCTCCTGTCCTGTATACCGGGTGTAATCCTCAGTATCTGCTCTTATTCTGTATATATATACACTGCACAGTACCACTTCTCCTGTCCTGTATACTGGGTGTAATCCTCAGTATCTGCTCTTATTCTGTATATATATACACTGCACAGTACCACTTCTCCTGTCCTGTATACTGGGTGTAATCCTCAGTATCTGCTCTTATTCTGTATATATATACACTGCACAGTACCACTTCTCCTGTCCTGTATACTGGGTGTAATCCTTAGTATCTGCTCTTATTCTGTATATATATACACTGCACAGTACCACTTCTCCTGTCCTGTATACCGGGTGTAATCCTCAGTATCTGCTCTTATTCTGTATATATATACACTGCACAGTACCACTTCTCCTGTCCTGTATACTGGGTGTAATCCTCAGTATCTGCTCTTATTCTGTATATATATACACTGCACAGTACCACTTCTCCTGTCCTGTATACTGGGTGTAATTCTCAGTATCTGCTCTTATTCTGTATATATACACTGCACAGTACCACTTCTCCTGTCCTGTATACTGGGTGTAATCCTCAGTATCTGCTCTTATTCTGTATATATATATACACTGCACAGTACCACTTCTCCTGTATACTGGGTGTAATCCTCAGTATCTGCTCTTATTCTGTGTATATATACACTGCACAGTACCACTTCTCCTGTCCTGTATACTGGGTGTAATCCTCAGTATACTGGAGCCAGTCGACGGGTGGGTTGTGTTTGGAGGAGCAGCTGATTGCTGACAAGCTACCAGGGATTTTTCCACCTTTCCCAGCCCAGGCCCTGCCTCTCCCCAGGGAGGTGGTGGGGTCCTGGGCAATGAAGCGACTGAAGACCCAGGATCCTACTTCCCGGGGTAGGCCGGCGGGAGGTAGGGGAGGTAAGCTACCGGCCTCAGTTCCATCTTCCGCCCCGGGGGTCAGAAGATCTTCCAGGAGTCGTGGTGTAGCGGCCCCTGCAGCCCCCGGAGGTGAAGCCGTGACCATCGCCGGCAGTTCCAGGAGGGCGGACGGTAGCCCTCCAAGAGGTACGCAGAGTGCTCCTGGGGGTGGGCCGGGCTCGGTTGAGGCTGACTGGGGCACCATGAAGTCCCAGGGACTAATCACCGTTTACAGCTCCCGGATCACGGCCTACCTCCGGGAGTATGAGGAAGCGAATAGGACCCTCAAGAAGATTAGGGAGAACTTGAAGCTTGAGAGGGGGAAGGTGGACAAAGCGGCGAGAAAAAACAGGCCAGAAATAACAAATAAAATAAAAGGCCTAAAAGACATAATTAAAGAGCTAAAAGAAAGAATGGCGGCCATTCTGGAAAACAGCGGTCCCTTTAAGGAAAAGCTCAAAAACGACAAAAGGTTCAATGAAATGTCTGTAAGCCAAAAACAGCAAGAAGATGACTCCACTAGTGAGGAGGAAGAGTCGGACATGGGAGGGCAACCTGCTGGAACAGGTATCACCACAGGTATCCCCGCAGAGCAGGTATGCCTGCCCCCCACTAGTTCCGATGAGGAAGGGGAGTACTGTGAGAGCAGCGGAGTTGGGGGGCAACTTATGGCTGAAATACGCCACCTGGAGTCCCCCAAAATATGTGAGGAGATCTGCTTTGGTAATGAATTACCTGAAGATGAGCCGATGGGAAAGAGGAGAAAGAAAAAGCCAGTAAAGCCAGAGGTGAGGTATGTCTATGTGACCCACCCTGCGTGCCCTGGGCCAAGTGAAAAGCCCTCTCAGGGCACGAACCCCGCCATCCTCCCTGGCCCGGTCTCTGCTGTGGGACCGGTGGGTAGGAGTGGGGAGAAAGACGTGGCAAAGATGGCGCAGGACGCCGTCCCGGTTTGCGGTAACAGGGGCGGTGAGGAGAAGCAGGAGGGGTCAGACAGGAAGGCTCCCGGGACGGGCGGCGAGGGGGACATGGCTGGTGGTCGGGTGGCTGTGCCCACCTCTGCTAGGGCACTGGACAAGTGCCAGGTGGAGGCTGGAAAGACTGTTAAAAATGTGTCCAGCATGAAGATGATGGACAAAACTAATAGTGTGACCTCTGTCCCCTCTGGCCCAGTAGTGTGTGTGGGGGGAGGGGAGAGTGTGACAGTGGCCACTGAAGAAGTGGTCACTTCTAGTAGTATAAATACTGTTTCTGTTAGTGGTGTTGCTCCGGGCTCTGATGGAGGGGTGAATGTTGGAGGTCGGCCGGCCACTGTACAAGTGGCCGATGCACCTCATGTAGCCCCTTTAGAGGGGTCTGGAGTGGCACCTGCTGTAGATAGGTCTGGGGGGGTGGGGTTGGGCCCGGTTCGGCTGCCCCCCCTGCGTCGATTACGCCTGGCAGAATTTATGCTGGTGCGGTCGCTGGCGCAGGGGGGGAGGGGTGGTCCCCATTGTCCTCCCCATTACTAATGTCTGGGCAACTTCTAGAGGCTCTAAGGAGAGGGGAGAATTCCATTACAGTAGGAGGGCATCAGGTGGATCTATCCTTCTGGATAGACAGGCATGGCGTGCGTGCCTTCCGAGAGCAAGGCGAGGGCGAGACCACCTGGTCCTCACCCACAACCGGCCCCGGGTCAACCAGACGGAATGTTGTCTGTCTGAAATGGAGAGGCAATGAAGCGTGCCCTACCAGGAAGAGGGTGGCAGAGCTTCTCTTCCGGATGGGTATCAGGGCATGTGACATCTTTGCCCTGATACATCCGTATGGCACCCAGGAGTTTGATGTCAGTTTTGCCCGGCCAGAGGGCCTTGAACTTTTCTGGTCTGGGTATGAACTGGCAAAAGACCAGCCTGACTGGCCAGAATGAGGTCAAGAAAGTGACCGTTCTGATCCGTAACTAGTCACTTTCTTGTGTTGACATCTTGACCTGGTTGAGCAGGTACGGGGAAGTCCAGGGTCTTCCTAGCAAGAACCTGGATGAGTTTGGCATCTGGTCGGGAGCCTGGACGTTTCAGATTAAGTAGAAACATTCAGGGGGGTCGGTTTCCCACATACCATCATCTGCTTTCCTTGGTCGGGATAGGATCATGGTGTTCTACAGGGGGCAGCCTAAGCTGTGTTACAAGTGCTGCAGCCCTTCGCACTTCAGCGCCAACTGCCAAGTGCAGAGGTGCGCGTTGTGCGGGGGTGAAGGCCATCTAGCTGCATCTTGTGGGCAGATTAGATGCAACCTGTGTGGTGAGCTAGGGCACCCGTTCAGTCGTTGCCCACCCTCTTTCGCCAACGTGGCTTGTGCACGCGCGGAGGTGAGCCGGGAGGCCCCCACCGCCGAGGCGAGTGCTGGCGAAGGTTACAGGGCAGTGGGGTCGATGAAGAGAAAAGACGGCCTGTCCCAGCAGAGACGGAGGGAGAGGCGTCAAATGGAGAGGGGGCAGGTAGAACCCCGTCCTGGGGTGATACCTGCGCCCTCCCAAGAGAATGCCTCTCCTAGAGCTGAGACCCTGGGGGATAACGAGGTGAATGAGGAACTCAGGAGACTAGACCGTTCCGAGGTGACTCTGTCCTCTTGCTACGAGAGTGCAACAGAGGGGAGTGTGACAGAGTCTAAAAGAACAAGAAGGAAACGTCTGACCAAAAAAAGATCTAGCCCGACCAGAGTGGCTGCGGAAGGCGAAGCCAGCTCCCCCCTGGACCTCTTTAATCCTGACTCTCTTCCCCTGGATCTTTCCAACCGGTACCTCACCTTGGATGAGATCTCTGCCTCCTCTTCTTCTGGGGAGGAGGTCGAAGGTGGGGAGCCGGAGGGGCAAGAGAAGGAGCCTCTGGAAGGGCCCATGCCCCCCTCCAGTGAGGATGCAAGGTCCTCGGGAGGTGGGGTGGGTCCAGACACTGCGAATGGGAATGACAAGGGTGGTGCGAAGGGGGAGGCGGTGGTGATTAATGAGATGGACACCACTGTTTCTCTCAAAAGAAATCGTGTCACCTTAGGGGGTAGCCCCGGGAGGGGTAAGAAGAAGTATGGGAAGAGAAGGAAGAAGGCCGTCTAACTTAATCACTCTGTATGGTGGCACTCACTCCGTTGACCCCGGCGACCATTAATGTCGCCAGTATTAAATCGGATGCGGCTAGGATAGCAGCCTTTGATTTTTTCAGCCGGGTTGAAGCTGACATTTTATTTTTGCAAGAGACCAGGCTGCCAGATATATAAAGCAAAAAAGGAGTGGAGGTGTGGTCCATCATATTGGTCTCTTGCGGCTGAGCCGTATAGCGGAGTGGCGGTCCTTTTTACCGCACCAGTAGAAAGCCGACGAGTGACTGAGTTAGAAATGGGGAGGTGTTTGATTTTAGATGTCCTTATGAAGGGTCAAGAGCTTCGCCTGATAAACATCTATGGTCCCCAAACCAAGCGGGATCGGAAGCATCTCTTTTTGAGGATCAAACCTTTCCTTTTTACGAGTCGGCAGCTGGTCTTTGGCGGGGACTTTAATACAGTCACAAGGTCCCAAGACCGGGGAGGCGCCAGAGACCGGCTGGCTTATGATAGTGTATCCCTGAATAGCATAGCTAGCGAGGCTCGCCTGGTGGATGTCCACATTAGGCACACCCCAGGCCACGGGGGTTTCACTTATTATAGAGGTAGTCAGATTAGGTCTAGAATAGACAGGTTATATTTAAAGGAGGAGACTACTTTTTCACCTTTAAAGGTGGTAGAGGTGGAATTCTCCGATCACTGTATAATTATGTTCTCTTTGAATGTTGCAGAATCCCCCCAAATGGGAAGAGGCTATTGGAAGCTAAATTTGGCCCTCCTGGAGGAAGCAGAGCTGAGACAATCCTTTGAGGACTTCCTTCAGACTCAGGTAGAGTTGCTGGATCCATAGGCGTGCGCACGGGGTGTGCCGGGTGAGCCCGGGCACACCCTAATAGGTTCGTCACCTCCGTGCTCACTGCAGTGCCCCTTGCTGATTCCCCTGTCTGTTATGCTGGCCACAGCCGCCCGCTGCACTGTAAATTAATTTACAATACCTGGCTGATGGGCGGCGGCTAGTATTCACATAGTAGGTGGAGTCCCGAACCTGGCGGAGGGAGAGAGAGAGAGTCGTGCGGTGCGTGCGGTGCAGCGCAGGCTGATTTGACGTCACGTCATGCTGCGTGCCCTGCACTCCTGCTAGCTGGTGAGGGGAAGGCGGCGGCGGCGCGAACGGTTAGATGGTGATATGTGGATAAAATTCAACTGATGCCCACTGCCCAGCTGCTCCAGTTACCAGTCCGGGACCGTACAGTGTTTAAATATAAAAAACAAGTATGTACCAATAACGTTAAACGCATATAAAAAAAGAAGTATGTACCCTTCTGTCCCACAGTGCTACCCCTCCTCTGCAGTCCCCTGTATTACCCTGATACCCCTCAGTTATATAATATATCTGTGGGGTATCAGGGTAAATTATACAGGGGGTAATATAACAAGGGGCATACCATCAGGGTACATGAGGGGTAAGAGAACTGAGGAGGGCTAGGCTACTATCAGACATTATACAGGGGTAATATAACTTATATATTACCCCTCACCTCTGTGTTATGTCCCTGATAGCCCTCCTCAGTTATATTATCCCTGTATAATGTACTCGGATAGATACCCCTTAGTTATATTACCCCCTGTATAATGTACCCTGATAGCTCTCCTCAGTCATATGTGATCCACAGATACCCCGTAACAGTGTCCTCCACAGATTTACCCATAACAGTGTCATCCACAGATCCCCCATAACAGTGTCATCCACAGATCCCCCATAACAGTGTGTCCTCCACAGATCTCCATAACAGTGTCCTCCACAGATTCCCCCATAACAGTGTCATCCGCAGATCCCCCATAACAGTGTCAGACACAGATCCCCCATAACAGTGTCATCCACAGATCCCCATAACAATGCCATCCACAGACCCCCATAGCAGTGTGTCCTCCACAGATCCTCCATAACAGTGTCATCCACAGATCCCCCATAACAGTGTCATCCACAGATCCCCCTATAACAGTGTCATCCACAGATCCCCCATAACAATGTATCATCCACAGATCCCACATACATACAAACGCGTGTGCGGCGCGTGTGTTTGGGCTTTAGGGTGCAAACCCTAATGCAATAGGCTGCGCATGCCTATGGACACCAAGTCGGAGTGGTGGGAGATATTCAAAGATTGGGTGGCAAAATTCTTCCGCCAGCTCTCGAGCCTCGGGTCCCTGGACAAGTACCGCTTGTATCAGGGTCTGAGGAGGAAACTCGAACAACTGGTCTCGACTGGAGGAAGCCGAGAGGATATCTCCAGGGTGAAATCTTTGCTTAAGAGGTGCCAGTACGACAGGCACATATCTTTGCTTTTTGAGAGGGATTTCGGGAAGTACCGCTCGCCCGACCCTTACAGAAACTGTAAGATGTCAGTGAAAAGTAAGTTGGTGATGGGACTGGTCGATGGTACGGGATCTCTGGATAGGTCCAGATCAGGGATCTTGGAAATCGTCAAGTCCTTCTACTCGTGCCTCTTGAGGAAGAAGGATCTGAATCGGGACAGGATTTCGGCTTTCCTGGCTGAAACCATCCCTGAGTCAAGAGTAGACCGTTCTCTTGGCGTTTTGATAGAAGAAATCAGAGAAGAGGA
>JAKVIS010001564.1:0-31722 GCA_033119425.1 Bufotes viridis
GTTCTGGCTGGCGATCCATATCTTCTTCCCAGATGGATGGTCCGTACATCGCTGACTCCTGAACAGACAGAAAGTTTATAAAGACATTTACACCTATAAAAATATGTATATGTACTTATATAAGAAAAATCTGTAGACAACCCATAGTTGGGAAGTTACAGAGATGTTTTTGGTAATTTATATGAGAAATACAACTTTAAGAAAGATTATTCTGGGATGTAGAAGATTTATTTTTTAAATAAGTCAAGAATGGTAAAAAATAAAGAGGCATTATTCACCTCACCTCGCCCCTGTCTCTGCCATTCCACTGCTGCTCCAGTCCTTGCTGCTCCGCACTTACTGCTCCCATTTTGACCTAATTATGCCTTCCCATCCACCAGTTAAATCTTTCTCTAATCCAGGCAGCCAAAATATTCAATGTCCAAGAATTGCTGCATTTAAGTTTACATACATACATGAAACATCTTTCTTGTCCAACCTGTCACCAGGAGGAGCTGAGCAGACTGATCTATAGTTTTGTGCCTGCCATTGGCTGACACCGGATGTTTTCATACACGCACGGGGAGAAGCAGCAGCGGCGGTGCGGAGACCAGGAGCAGTGCTGGGAGCGAGGTAAGTATATAAAGTGTGAGGGGCCCAGCATATGGTGGGGGGGGGGGATTTATTAGTCTTGGATAGCCCCTTTAAAGGGGTTATCCAGGAATTTATATTGATGACCTACCCTCAGGATAGGTCATCAGATCCAATGTGGGGGTCCGATACCTAGGACCCTCGACAATCAGGTGTCAGAAGAGGCCAAGCGCTCTATGAATGCCACTGCCTGTTCCTAGGCCATAAACATCACTATACATCGGTCACGTGGCCTAGTTGCGGCTCAGCCCCATTGAAGGGAATAAGGTTGAGCTGCAATACCAAGCACTGCCACTATACAATGTACAGCGCTATGCTTGGTGAGCTGCTGGGAGCTGGCTGTACTCACCGGAGCGCCGATGAGAGCAGTGTCTCCCTGAAACAGTGGATTCCCACCAATGTCATAATGATGACCTATCCTGAGGATACCTTATCAGTATCCGTTCCTGGATAATCCCTTTAAAATCATCTAGTATTTGAATTACATTTGGTAATGATGTCAGTAGTCAGTTCAGTGAGAGGAGGATGTGTTCTGCATATAGACTTCATTTATTACCATGTCTGCACTGTATGAAGCTGGTTTTTCATACACAGGACAATATTCTGTGGTATCTCACCTTTCAATATTAAAGGGATATTCCGGATGTAATAAATTATCCCCACTAGATAGGGGATAACTATCAAGTCCAGAGAAGGAGGACATGGATGGGGTGGCAGGTTGGGCATGCTAGCTGAAGGCTTGTATTCATAGGCACATACCCAACTTGAAGACTTCATTAATTTTGGGGGCTCCACAGGTTAAGGAGTCCTGTACTCGTGATCTGTGGGGATCTCTGCAGACAGATCCCCAGTGATCTAATGGTTATCCCCATCCGGTGGATGGAGAATGACTTATTACAGCTGGAATACCCCTTAAATTTGTTCCATAGCCGCCAATTGAATAGAAAACATTACCCCAATATGAGAACTCATAACACTGCAAATATACCAATCATTTTAGTAGCATTATGTAGAGATATTGCTCACAGGTACAATTATAGGTCAGTGTGTAGTGCAGGTCTATTCCTACTTACTATATGTACATGGTCCCACAATAAAATATATTATTCATTTTGTTTCAATGAGATGATTTCTTTTCTTCTTCCATGTTATTATGTCCTAAATAATGACGTCTCCTTACTAAACACAAGGATTAACCTGACAGGTCTTATATACTGTGTAATGTGACTATATGGCCCTGTATGTGGTGTGTAAAGATTACTACTTACCGATAGATGATCCAGGGAGTACAATATAAACCTGCAATCAAAAATCCTGAAAAAGACAAGAAACAAGAAAAAGACAAGAGATACAAGAGAAAAAGACAAGAAACTCAAGAGAAAAAGACAAGAGATACAAGAGAAAAAGACAAGAAACGCAAGAGAAAAAGACAAGAAACACCAGCGAAAAAGACAAGAAACAAGAAAAAGACAAGAGATACAAGAGAAAAAGTCAAGAAACACAAGAGAAAAAGACAAGAAACACAAGAGAAAAAGACAAGAAACTCAAGAGAAAAAGACAAGAAAAACAAGAGAAAAAGAAAAGAAACACAAGAGAAAAAGACAAGAAACACAAGAGAAAAAGACAAGAAACACAAGAGAAAAAGACAAGAAACACAAGACAAAAAGACAAGAAACACAAGAGAAAAAGACAAGAAACACAAGACAAAAAGACAAGAAACACAAGAGAAAAAGACAAGAAACACAAGAGAAAAAGACAAGAAACACAAGAGAAAAAGACAAGAAACACAAGACAAAACAAATACGTTTATGTGGCCCAAAAATCAGTGAATTGCTCCTCGTATATGACGAGACGCTGTCCTCGCTCCCAGTCGATCTGAAGAGAAAGTTCCAATCCTAACTGAATGTGCAGGTGCCAGGTAGTGACCAGTAACTGACAATCATATGCCGCATGCCAGTCACATGACCTCATTATTGGAACCAGTTGCTTTCTAAGGACATGGCTAGGATGTGCCATCACTTACTGATCTGGGGAAGGCTAACTCCCTGGACGCCTATCCATCCTGAAAATGGCTGACCACTGTGCAGGGACAGAATATGAAGGGGTGACAGGGCAGCACCGTGGCCCCTTCCTTCCCAGTGTTACCTTGCACAGGGGCCCTCCCAGACAGACGCTGTCAGGAGACTCCAGCACTGCTTCATTCCCACCAGTGCTTCACAATCTTTACATTAGGTTTATAGCACATTGATGCCTGTAGTGTTTGAGGCTCACTGAGTGCTCCTGTGCCGTTCACACTTTCAAATTTAGGAAATGTTTCACTCAATACAATGGATGTCTCTTTAAAGACATTTGTAGCATTGTGTAATGAGGGAGATATGGATCTGCTGGATCACTTGGACAGATTTGACTTTGGACTGCTCCTAAGTCCTTATTCACACATCAGAGTTCGGTCAGTGATTTCCATCAGTGATTTTGAGCCAAAACCAGGTGCAGCTCTAAACACAGAACAGGAGCAGATCTTTCCATTATACCTTATGTCTGTGGAGGCTCCAATCCTGGTTTTGGCTCACACTGATGGAAATCACTGACCAAACACTGACCTGTGATGAATAAGGCATAAGGCTGTTATCTAAGCAGCTCATCTGGTCTTCACCCTATAACTTCTACACAGCAGGGGCAGACTGGAAGTTAAAGTGGCCCTGGAAAAACTAAAAGTGTCCCATACAAATTGGCAGAAGGTGGGAGCAACACAGGTAGGCGGCTCAGCTCTCCCATCTGCAGTGCAGGACCAGGCCTCTTCCGGCCTGGTACCTGAGATACCCGCATTCCTCTGCTGTTTATACGCTGCCTCATAGCTTCACGGCTAGTGGCCTGTTTCCTGTGAGGGTGAATGGCAGAACAGGAAGCCATGGGTAAGGGCTCATGCACACGAACGTTTCTGTTACATTTTTTTGCGGACCGTATGCGGAACCATTAATTTCCATTCTGCAACATTTTGAGTCTAGTCCTATTATTGTCCGCAAATCACGTTCCGTGGCTCCATTCAAGTCAACCATTCTAGCAAAATCTGCACTCCGAAAACGATATAGTCCTACTTTGAAAATTTTAAAAATTGCTTTTAGGATTCTATGTCCTAGAAAAATAAAATTACATTTACAGAAATATGCCAAGTTAAATTAGAGGTATGGTAATTGTTAAAAACTAATTTATGAGGTATCACTATGCGTCTTAAAAGCAAAGAAAAATTCAAATTTAGAAAAGAGCAACATTTTTTCTAAACATATTGACTCATATTTACCACTGACAATGTGTCACGAAGAAAAAAAAACATTCTCAGAATGGTTTGGGTAAGTAAAAGCATTCCAAAGTTATTACTACATAAAGTGACAGATGTCAGATTTGCAAAATTAGGCAGGGTCAGGAAGGTGAAAAATGACTTGGTCTTGAAGGGATTAAGCAGCACTATGTTGATACATTATTAGCGACATTCAGTTGTGTAGCAATATGGGGTGCAGCAATAGTGGCTATGATTGTCTCCTATCAACATTGAACAGGCAGCCCTTCCAAAAATCTATGGCCATCTCGAGTCCTACGGTCTCCTTTCCAACTTTAAAGTAAATCACGGTAAGTCGCTTATAATTTCCACGGGAGTTTCAAATGCCCGGAGGAGCGAACTAGATTCTAAATCTCCCTTTAACTGGACCTCTCCCCACCTAACCTACCTGGGTGTCAAAATTTCTACTGAGCCGAATCGCTTATTCGACCTGAACTATGTCCCTCTCCTCAACACGCTAAAAGAAGACCTCGCTCGACTAGACATTCCCATCCTATCATGGTTCGGAAGAAAAAATATACTTATGTCATTAATTATTCCCAAATTGACTTATCGCCAACAAGTTATACCAACAAGTTATACCTATCTTGGTCCCAGCCAAATACTATGCTACCCTCAGATCCCTCTTCAGTTGCTTCATTTGGAACAAAAAGAAAGCGAGGCGCTCCTACAAAGCCCTTTCCCACCCTAAAGACAGAGGTGGGATTTCCCTGCCTGATCCAGAACTATACGGACGTGCTGTTCTCCTAACTAGAGTAGTAACTAGAGTAGTTGATTGGTTGAGGAATCCCCCACATAAACCCTGGATATCCATGGAACAAGCTCTTCTGGGCTCCCCTTTTAGGCCCTTCCTCATGGGCAAAAAGACCTCCATACCACCTAAATCTGATATCTTCCCACTCATGAAAGCCACCTTTCACCTTGCAGAGCTCTAACCTGGGAACCCATTTACCTTCTCCACTAATGACCGTGAAAGACATTCTTTGCCTTGCTCCACGAGCCTTATTAGACGGCACACCGCTCTCAGTGAAACTTTCTGGAACGAGGATCCGGGATCTGTATCAGGACGGAGACTCTGTCAGTATCTCCTCCCTTCAATGCACTTTAGGGGCTCCCCCATCCCACCTTAATTCACTTTATTTTCTTAAGGTGTACTTGTCCCAACATGGGTCACTGAGTGCCCTTCTCCGTCCGCTTACGTGGTTTGAAAACCTAATTTCTCAACCCAATCCCTGTCCCAAATTGATCTCACAACTTTATAACAAACTGAGAACCCCCCAGAGTCCCATACCCCAGATTTTATCCGTCTCTGGGAAAGGGATCTTAATAAAACCTTTGAGAGTACTGAACTTTCCACAGTTTTCACATATCCACACTCAATGTCGAGATGTGTAAAAATCCAAGAAAATTGTTATAAAATCTTCTCCCGTTGGTTTGAAACCCCTGACAAGACATGTTTATACTCAGCGCTAGCTTCGGACACTTGCTGGAGATGCTCTGCAGACAAAGGAACATACTATCATGTATGTGGACGTGCCCACTACTACTTCCATGGTGGCAGGAGGTGTTCAAAATAGGCAATCAGATCTGTGGTTCCGCCTTCTCTCCTTCACCTGAGTTAGCTCTCCTGAATCTATATCCTAAGAGTCCTACCTCAGCCAATTCTAAATTATTCGAACACTTGATTAGTGCTGCTAAACTTCTAATACCAGTTCATTGGTTGACAACCAATATTCCGACAAAGGAACAGTGGTATCTTCAAATTAACCAAATCTATAGATTGGAAGAACTAACTGCCTGGGAATCGAGAACGCATCATATCTTTGTCAGAGTCTGGGGGAGATGGAGCTCACATAGAGAATACTGACCATGTCGCCCACACGCAGGTCACCCTCTACATTCTAGAACATACCACTTCATACCTTCTACTCAGTTTGATTTTACTGCTTGAGATCAGTACGGTTCCCCCTACAGTACTCATCTCTCAGAGAGTGCATACTGACCCCTGTGACCCATCTCGAATGCTTATTTATCCCAGTCAAGCTCCTCTCTTTGTATAGGCGTTTCTTCCCATACAACACTTGCTTTAGATTTTTGACATGCCTCAGCTCTACACCTGGGTATCTCTTATATCTTACATTACTATGTGTGCGTCCATCTGCTTAACGACGTGTGGATCTGTACCACTTTGTTATGTTACTTTGTTTGTAAAAACGAACTCTATAGGAGGTTTGTTTGCTACCCTCCTTTATTTTCATTTATTCCTGTATGTTTTGAACACCTCAATAAAGTGTTTAAAAAAAACAAACACATTGAACAGGCACATATAGACGCATGCACTTCGCAGTGTAGTTTATATGGATTTTCCACTTTGACTTGCATAGTTGATATGTTGTGGATCTCAAAATCTGCACCACAGTTCAATTTCCTTTCGGAAAATTTTAGCACTCTATAGATGAGATTTTGAAAACCTCATCTACTTAACTGGTACTGTATTATGCTACGGATTTGCTGCACGAAAATACACATGGAAAAGCCATTCATAATACTCATCGTGTACATGTAGCCTACAGGGTCCTTTTTTTTTCCAGGACTACTTTAACCCCTTATGGACATAGGACGTATGGGTACACCCTAATGTCCGAGTCCTTAAGGACACAGGGCATACCCATACGTCCTGAAAAAGATCGAATGAATAAAAAAAAAAGATAGGAACATGGTTCCTGCTGCGATCGTGCAGCAGTAACCATGTTCAAATGCGGAGGGGGGTCCTGTGACCCCCCCCCCCGTATCGGCGATCGCTGCAAACCGCAGGTCAATTCAGACCTGCGATTTGCAGAGCTTTCATTAGTTTCTGATGCACGTGGTCCGTGACCGCGGGATCAGAAACTGCAAACTGTGTTTCTTTTTTTTTTTTTTTACCGCCCCCCCCCTGCAGCCCTCATTCTGATTGGCCGGTAGGCGGTCCAGGGGGCGGCTGGAGCGGCCGGCTTTGCGATAATTTTCAGGATGGCCGAGCGTTTTTTCAGAGTGTCAGCACATCAGCCGTTTAACCCCTTCCATGCCGCGGTCTGTAGGGACTGCTATATGGAAGGGGTTAAGAGGGAGGGAGCTGCTGTGGGGGGGCTGCTGTGCCTGTTGCAGCCCCCCTAGCTCCAGTTCCCAGCTTCCCTCCCTCCCCATCCTTCGCTTCTCTGTTATAGAAGTGGAGGATGGTAACCATGGCAACATGATGCCTTCAGGCGTCCTGCTTGCCATGGTAACATAAGTCTGATCAGACTTTTGCTAAAGGCAAAAGTCCAATCAGACTGAGTGTAAAGTAAAAAAATACAGTACATTATATAATGTACTATACTGTATTATACGGACACCAGATCCACTGGATCTTTAAGAACCAAGTGGGTCTGGGTAAAGAAAAATATGTAAAAAAAAGTGAAAAAAAGTACAAATCAAAAAACACATTTATCACTAATAAAAATTAAAAAAAATAAAATACACTACACATCTTATATGTCACCGCGTCCGTAACAATCTTATCTATAAAAATAGGTTTGTTACTTTCCCCGTCCGGTGAACGTCATTAAATAAAAATAAAAAAAACTATGATAAAATGGCAATTTTGCCCATCTCACTTCCCCAAAAAGGTAATAAAAGTGATCAAAAAAGTTGTATCTACACCCAAATGGTACTAATCAAACCGTCGCCTCATCCCGCAAAAAATGATACCTTACTTAAGAAAATCGCACAAAAAATAAAAGAATAATGGCTCTCAGACTATGAAGACAATAAAACGTGATTTTTGTTTCAAAAATGATATTGTGTCAAATCTAAATAAATAAATAATAAGTGGACATATTATGTATTGCCGCGTCCGTAAGAATCTGATCTATGAAAATAACACATAACCTAACCTCTCATATGAACACAGTCAAAAAATAAAAACGGCAGTTTTTTCCAAATTTTCCACTTAAATCCATTTTTTACGGTAACAAAGCAAGAGTTAAGAGTCAAACAAAACTCTATATTTATTGCCCTTATTCTGTAGTTTACAGAAACACTCCATATGTGGTCGTAAACTGCTGCATGGCCAAATGACAGGGCGCAGAAGGAAAGGAAAGCCTTTTTTTTTTTTAGAAAGCTGGTTTTGCTGGACTGGTTTTTTGACACCATGTACCATTTGAAGCCCCCTGATGCTTCCCTAGAGTAGAAAATCCATAAAAGTGACCCCATATAAGAAACTAGACCCCTTAAGGTATTTAAAACTGATTTTACAAACTTTGTTAACCTTTTAGGTGTTCCTCAAGAATTTATGGCAAATGGAGATGAAATTTCATAATTTCTATTTTTTGTTACCTTGCCTCACAAAAATGTAATATAGAGCAACAAAAAATCATATGCACCCTAAAAATAGTACCAACAAACCTGCCACCTTATCCAGTAGTTCCCAAAATGGGGTCACTTTTTTGGAGTTTCTACTCTAGGGGTGCATCAGGGAGGCTTCAATTGGGACATGGTGTCAAAAAACCCGTCCGGCAAAATCGCCTTCCAAAAACCATATGGCGTTCCCTTCATTCTGTGCCCTGCTGTTTGGCGATACAGCAGTTCACGACCACATATGGGGTGTTTCTGCAAACTACAGAATCAGGGCAATAAATACTGGGTTATGTTTATATTCAAATGGAAAATTTGCCCAAAAAAATCTGAATTCCCAAATATTTCCTCCATTTGCCATTAACTCTTGTGGAACACCTAAAGGGTTAACAAAGTTTGTAAACCCAGTTTTGAATACCTTGAGGGGGTGTACTTTCTAAGATGTAGTTATATTTTTGGGGGCTTGAAATGAGACATGGTATAAGTAATCCAGTCCATCAAAATCTGCCTTCCAAAAACCATATAGCGTTCCCCTTCTCCTATGTCCTGCCATTTGGCGATACAGCAGTTTACGACCACATATAGGGTGTTTCTACAAACTACAGAATCAGGGCAATAAATATTGGGTTATGTTTGGCTGTTAACCTTTGCTTTGTTTCTGGAAAGAATGGATTAAAATGGAAAATTTGCCAAAAAAAAAATCGAAAATCTGAAATTTTATGTCCACTTGCCATGAACTCTTGTGGAACATCTAAAGGGTTAACAAGGTTTGTAAAATCAGTTTTGAATACCTTGAGGGGTGTAGTTTCTAGAATGGGGTCATTTTTGGGTGATTTCTATTATGTAAGCTTCACAAAGTGAATTCAGACCTGAACTGGTCCTTAAAAAGTGTGTTTTTGAAATTTTCTGAAAATGTTCAAGATTTGCTTCTAAACTTCTAAGCCTTGTAACGTCCCTAAAAAATAAAGTGGCATTCCGAAAATGATCCAAACATGAAGTAGACATATGGGAAATGTAAAGTAATAACTATTTTTGGAGGTATTACTATGTATTATAGAAGTGGAGAAATTGAAACTGGAAAATTTGCTAATTTTTCAAATTTTTGGGTATTTATTTTTACAAAGAAATGAACTTTTTGACAAAATTTTACCAGTGTCATGAAGTAAAATATGTGACGCAAAAACATTCTCAGAATGGTCTGGATAAGTAAAAGCGTTTTAAAGTTATCACCACATAAAGTGACACTGGTCAGATTTGCAAAAAATGGCCTGGTCCTTAAGGTGAAATAGGACCGTGTCCTTAAGGGGTTAAGTTCCCAGTCCGTCCCTGTCAAGTGATGACAGAGGCTTTCTACCTATAGCTGACAATGGAACCATGTGCTGAAATTCCTTGCTAGTGGGGTTATTGTAGCTATATAGCTCCTTTCACATCAGCATCAGATTTGTCATTGTTTCATTATGCATTGCATTCTAGCTATTCCAATTGCTGTACTCATAAATGGATAATTCTGATAAATCAATATGGTATTCCAATTATATATATATAGTTCGGTCCATAATTCTTTGGACATTGACCAAGTTACCACATCATACTGAAGTTGAAACTAGATGACTATGATTGTTTTGGATATTTTTTCAGTATACCGTTGACTTCAATGGCACGGAGAGCACTTTGGGCTTCATATTGAGAGTTCTGAGAAGCCTGCTGAATGCTAAATGAGAAGTTAGAAGTCCTCATTGAGCGCTGGCTCTCCGTGCTTCTGAAGATGGGCTCATAGATTTTCTGTTGAGGCTGTCCTCAGCAGCAAAGAGACAAAGAGCTTCTAATGCCTTGCTTTAGCAACTGGTGGGGGTTGCAGCACTCGGACCGCAACTGATCAAAACCTATGGTGAATGCAGTTACTCTTTAAAGTGGTTTTCCAGTCTCCTGATATTGATGATCTGTCATCAGAGTAGGTCATTAATATCCGATTGGTGGGGGTCTGACACCCCGCAACCCCATCAATTAGCTGTTCACTGCATCCTCCGGAACTAGTTCTTGGATAGAGCAGGAAGCAGACAGCTCCGTTCAAAGTGTAGTGGCCATGTCTGGTTACTGCAGCTTAGCTCCCGCCCACTTTAATGGTTGTTGAGATGCAGTAACTCAGCATGGCCACTACACTTTGAACGGAGCTGTACTTCCTACTCCATTCAAGAGTTAGTCACAATGCTGGAGGCTGCGGGGAGCAGCTGATCAGTGGAGGTGCGGGGTGTCAGACCCAACTATCAATATAAATGACCTATCCTGAAGATAGGTCATCAAAATCAGGAGAACTCCTTTAAGTAGACCCCACAAAGAACATTTGGTGCACTGCTTGTACTTAAGAGAAAAAAGTTTGATTAGCAAAGGGGTTTTCTGGTAGTTAGATATTGATTGTCTATGCTTAAAATATATCATTAATATCTGATCGGTGGAATACACCATATATACGTACACTACACACACATAGCACCCAACTTTTAAAAAGCCTAAAGAGCTAAAATATGGAATCTATAGAACCTGATCTATAGAACTATATATATAGGGAACTGGCTGAACACACTTTTCTTAGGTCTTGCCAGATAAAAGCAGGGGCGGATTGGCCATAGACCGTACAGGGAAATTTCCTGGTGGGCCGATGCCCAGGGGGCCACCTGGGTGCTCCTCACGGCCGGCCAGTGGACGTTTTTGGGGATGTATTTTGTGCTGCTGGCAGTCTTCTGTGATGGACTGTGGTTTTTGGCTTTGTTGGGGTGATATAATGTGCCACAATTTGGTATTCCATCAATTTGGACCCGACTACAAAACAAGGCCACTTTTAGTATTTTTTCCAGGGTCACTTTAAGTTCCTAGTCCGTCTCTGGATAAAAGAGACACTTTCTTGAAGTGACCCCCATGGATGTATTTAGGGTCATTAGAGCAGAGCTGCATTGCTGTACCGCCAGGTATATATCTTTAATTGTAGGTTCTGATTCTTCTGTTAACCTAGGAAGGGGTAGTTTCGAGGCTGTGCAATGATCACATAAGGGACCCTCCTTCACCAGCTCTTGCATCCGCCATGCGGGATCCGCCATCTTGCCGGGTGCCTTCTCCCAGGGGTTGTTAGTAGGGGGCTCACCTCCTGCCCGTCTGCTCTACGCAGCGGTGTGTTTGTGCCCTCTGGGCTTTCTTCGGCCGAAGAGACACGGGCAAATTGCTCCAATCGAGCTGCCACATCCGTCAGCCTGAACAAGGCAGCCACGCCATTTTGTTTTGCTGGTGTCATTCCCGATCCCTCCCAGCCCTCCCCTTTCTTCTTAGATGTACGGGTCATGTCCGAGTATAATTACATGGAGAATGCCCGCTGTCCTCCGCTACTTGACAGCCTGTCAAGAGACTCCAGCCGCAGGATTACACAGGATTTTACTGGATGCTGCTCAGGACCTCAGGTAGACGCGTCTCCTCACATTGCCGGCCAGGCCACGCCCCCCCCCATTATTAAAGCCTTTAGATGCCATGATCAAGTGAGATCACGGCATTTAAAGGGTGAAAAACCCGGAAGCTCGCTCTTCCAAGCTTCTTACCGGCATGCTCTGCGGCCAATGAGGATGCCAGTAAGTGATTTTAATATACTGCGTCTTGCTGAAAGGACCCAGGGCATTAAAGCTGTAATTCTTATTTTGACCAGCAGGTGGCAGGCCAACATAAGAAATTCTGAACAATTAATGGATGTAAAAAATCCATGATTGTTCAGAATTTAAAAGAAATTGGATTTTGTAGGCTCAAATACGAGCTTCAAAATCATAAAAAAACAAAATCAGGAGCTGATATATCTGGTCTCATCATAAACTCTCATTAGCAACTGAAGTGTTAGATCTCTCATCTTCATCAAAGATATAATACTTGAGGCCATATCTCATGTCCACTTCCCCCAAGTCAATATACACTCCTTGAAACAGATGTCACAAAAGTCTAGATGAGAAAATTCTTGATGTATCCATTTAATTCACCAAGGGCTGAAGCGGTGGCTAAAACCCAGGCATCTGCATGTGGCAACTTCCTGATTCCCCAGTCTCAGAAAAGTCCTCACTATGGATTCCCCCACCTGTGACTAGAGCCGCACAGAGCTTTAGGGCTCATGCACATGACCGCGCCGTGTTTTTCGATCTGCAAAACACGGATGACAGCCGTCTTTGTTTTTTTTTGCGGGTCCACGGAACGCAGCAAGTTTTAAAAAATGCAACTCAGACTTCCGGCTCCGGGGCCAGCATGAGCGGCTACGCTGCTTAGAGCTCCGCATAGTACAGCTCTGAAAAAATCTTTTGCCTCTCGTCATACCAGCCTGGTATAAAGCAGGGCCTGGGCTCACCGAAGGTATAAACTAATACCGAGTCATATGGACCGGTTCATCATCAGTATGGGGAGCAAAACTGGACAAAAAGGCCAGCAAAAGGCAACAAGAATTACCCTACCAGCAAACAACATGGCAGACCCTGCCCCCCTACCTGTTCCAGACGAAGTCCTCCATTACCACCAGAGGAAGACTCCCTAGATGGCGAAGATTCAAACGAGGAACTGAAAGTCGACTACAAGAAGCTAGCGCTTGAAGGGGCAGGCAGAATACTCCCTGATTTGCAAGAATCCCTCTGGACCACGGTGTCGATATCTTTAGCTCACCTACATGAGGAGATATCAGAAGATGGTCGGCGCCTAGACGCGGTGAAAGAGATGGTCAGTTCCCTGGAAGATGACTATACGTACTTAAAAACAGAACATTCAAAACTGCTCCAAGAAAATAAAAAGATGAGTGAAAAATAGATGATCTGGAAAACCGCTACCGGCGCAATAATATAAGGTTAGTGGGGGTGCCTAAATCAGTGCCGCTACAAGATCTTTTAACTATATGTGAAACGGAACTGTTTAAAGCACTTAACCTACCCAACATCTGCAAGGTAGAAAGAGCACATAGAGTGGGCCCGGCGTCCTGAACTCTGCGGCGGGATTCACTTGACCCTGCGCTCCATCCAGTACTTGCGCAAAGGCCCCGACAAGTTTAAATGCGCTATCTAGATTTCTCAGAAAGAACTTCTATTCTTCGGGCATACAAGAAGCGCAAAACGCCCCTGGAGATACGGGGGTTCAGGTGCTAATATTTGAAGATTTCTCTGCTGAAGTAACCCGAAGGAGGCGCGAGTTCTCAACCGCATGCTCAGAACTGTACAATTCGCGGATTAAATTTGCACTACTATATCCCGCACTCTTGCGGATCTATAACCCAGACGGCTCTTCCAGCACTTATCATGATTTCCAAGCGCCGAACCAAGCACTAGTGCCCTTAAGAATCTGAGTCAACTACCACACGATAGTAGACGGAGAGAGACTCGACAACTGCTACACCGAGATCTGGAGCAGAACAAGATCCCAAAGAACAAAGGAAAATACCCAAAGCCCAAACAGAAACGTGAACATTTCATCGCCTTACTGGGGGGAGTATTGAGGCCATGGATTAACATGGAGGAAGTGGGGAAGGGTGGGGGACGTACAGAAGCGGGAAAAGAAAGAAAGGAAAGAATAACTGGGACATTAGTAATTAATCAGTAATAATTTTATATAGTTGTCCTAAGCTGCCTCCCAGTATCTTCTCAAAACAAGAAAAAAAAAAAAAAGAGCTCCATACTCGGTGAACTCTTTATCCGAGTGCCCTAGAGGGAAGTGAGGAGAATATGCTGGGAAGAAGTGAGGACCGAATTATTTGTCTCACAAGAGACTCCAAAGTGTTATTTATGTGTTATGTTCATTGGTTTAGTTTGAAATGTTATATATGGGGAATTTGTGTATATCTCAGAAAACACAGTGTACACCATCAGGTAGAAAGCTTGTATATGTCAAAATATCTACTTCAGTCTCTGAATATGCTGAAAATCATTGCATGAAATGTTAAGGGACTGAAGTCTCCTCATAAACGCTTGATAGTGCTGAGACACCTCAAGCGCCTAAAAACAGATATCGCTTTACTATAAGAAACACACTTGACGAAGGCTGATTTTTTCCGTATGCAGAGACTATGGGTAGGCAGGATACTGGGAACGCTCTCTAGAGGCTCCAAAGGGAAGGTATTAATTTTGCTCCATAAAAACCTACCATCTTCTTCGCCCTATAATAAGACGCACCGGCCCATAATATGCACCTAGGTTTTAGAAGAGCACAATAAGACCACCAATCAGGACCCCCACAAATGTTAATTAGACCTCAGCTGACAGCCCCAATCAGACCCCCAATGTTAATAAGACCCCAATAAGAACTCAAATCAGATCCCCAATCAGACCTCAGCTAAGACCCCAATGTAAATGTCCCCCAATTAGACCTCTGATAAAAGCCCCATGCCTCCCATCAGCCCTCATATCAGCTATTATGCCTCTTAGCCCCCATTATCAGCTATTATGCCTCAGCCCCATTATGCCTCTCAGCCCCCATTATCAGCCATTATGCCTCAGCCCCCATTATGCCCCCAGCAGCCTCATGTTTTATAAAATAAAAAAAACACTTACCTCTCCTGCTCCTGGATGCCACTGCTCCTCACTTACATCACGATCCTCTTCCTCCTACTGTCGGCTGTGCTGTGAACTGGCGCACACAGCGTGAGGTCACAGAGCGCCCTCACGCTGTGCGCAGCCTTCACAGCCGACAGCCCAGGATTAGGAAGCGGTGAGTACAGAGCCTTCACTGCTTCCTGGTACTCCTGTACTAATGAGCGCTTCCATAATGGGAGCACTCATTATTATTCGCCCTATAAGACGCAATGCATCTTATGGGGCGAAAAATATGGTAATTCACAAAGTAACATCATGTATAGATGATCAGGAAGGAAGAGTACTACATGTACACCTCTGCTCTCCATCTGAATCATTGAGCATATATAATGTATATGGCCCAAATAACACTAATACTGGATTTTTTGAGGACCTGAGATACAGACTACTCAATGATCCAATACCCCTACAGATAGTTGCAGGTGACATGAATACTGTAATAACCCATGAAGAAGATCGCCGTAGCATTACAAATAGACAAATTATACCCAGGCATAGAGTAGGACTTTGACAAAACTGGTTTCAGAAGTTGGGCTTCATGACGCCTGGCGTCGGTTTTATCCGGAGGGAAGAGAGTATACTCACTCTCAGCAGCCCACGACTCATAGTCACGACTTGACTACTTCCTAGTAACAGGACATATTCTTCAAAAGACAGTGTCTGTGAACATATGGGATTTGGTGATTTCTGACCACTCCCCAGTGATTATGGAGATTACAGACAGTATCCCAAGAGGTTCAGATTTTATCTGGAAATTCCCATTCAGACCTAACCCTAAATAATAATTTTGCAGAGATGTTGAGTCATTGGTGGGGAGAATACTGGGAAACAAACTCAACTGACTGTGACCCCCAATTGGTCTGGAGAGCAGGTAAAGCAGTGCTAAGGGCAAAAATCTTAGCCTACACAGGAGGCTTAAAAAAAAACACTCACAAAACTAAAAGAGCTAACTGACATCCTTAGGGATTCGTACATAAAGTTTAAGATACACCCATCTGCACAAACTAAACAAAAATGCATAGAAATAAAAATAGAATACAATAGATGGCACAGACTGAAAGAGGAGTTAGATGGGGCAAGCACCTATTTAAATATGGGAACAAATCAGGCAAACTCTTGGCATCCTTGGCTAAAGGAATCAAATCCCTATCATTAATCCCTGCATTGAAAAACTCACAAGGCGTACTCTGCCACCAACCAAAGGAGATAGCTGAATACTAAGAGAATTCTATAAAAAACTATACACCCCCACAAGAAGGATTTATCGCAGGGGATACCTAGCTAAAAAACCTCTCGATGACACAAGTTTCACCTGAGGATTTAGCGTCACTGAACCAACCCATCACAAAGGAAGAAGTACACAAGGTAATAAGCCAATCTAGTAACGGAAAAGCATCGGTCCTGATGGATATACAAATGAGTTTTACAAACCGCTAGCTCCTAAAATCTCGCCAATTCTTGCGTCCATACACAATAGCATACTACAGGGACAACCAATACCACCAGACATGAACACAGCATACATCAAAATCCTCCCAAAACCGGGTAAAGACAACACTATAGCAGCATCTTATCGCCCGATCTCCATAATAGATAACGACCTTAAATACCTTTCAAAAATTCTATATTTACCCAAACTTATAACACATGACCAGACGGGATTCATACAAGGTAGATCAGCAGTATGTAATATTCCTGAAGTACTGGCAGTCTTAGAGATCAAGATAAATCCACATCTCCATCCGTCCCCGGCTCTCCTTGCTGTAGATGCAGATAAAGGGTTTGACAATGTGAGCTAGGGTTGGTTAAAGGAGGTATTGGAAGCTATGGGCTAGAATATCTATCCCAGGACACTTATCTCAGCCTTTTGGTTTATAGAGGGTGCCCTCTCTCATCCCTGCTATTTAACCTGGCTCTGGAACCACTTTCAAGGGCAATATACCTATCTAAACACATTAATGGCATTAGCATTGGCAATCTCACACTCAAACATGCCTTATTTGCAGACGATCTACTACTATTTCTGGCGCAACCCCAAAATGAATTACCAGCAGTATTTAAACTCCTCTTCCAATTCGGCTTAATGTCAGGTTTTAAAGTAAATATGACAAAATTTGAAACATTAGCTCTGTCACCATCACAAACCCTATAATCCAAAAACTGCTGCAGGTGCTATGAAATCCACCTGGTATTACACACTGTTCCCAGATAGACCTGCAGTCAATGTCAACCATGACAAACCCCACACAAAAGACAACTACAAGACACCCCAGTTGCCATAGCAACTCAAAGCATCAAATACCTAGGGCTAAAAATAGGAAAGACCCCAGAATATTTATATGCACTAAACTACCCCGCACTATTTAAGAAAATAACAGCTGAACTTAAATCCTGTACGGGTCTACCTGTCTCATTTCTGGGCAGATACCACTTATTGAAAATGATGAGCTTTAGCAAACTTTTATACCCCATGCAAACTTTACCGATCCTACTGGAACATGCTCATATACAACTACTCTCAAGGGTATTCCGCTCCTTTATTTAACGATCCAAAAGATGTATAATATCATTAAATACACTATCTAGACACAAGATAGGAGGTGGAATAGGCTTCCCAGATATCAGACAATATATATAATCTAGCAAGCTCAATGAGACACGGCCTGGACTGGTTAACCAAGTCTTCATTTTACTCGATATTGCCTATTGAAGAAGAATTGGCTAGGCCATGGAGCCTGAATGCCATCCTACACACTAAAGTCACATTTTTACCCAGATCGATTAAACACAGCATACTACTGCGAGACACAATAGTTTCTTGGAAAACGGTTAGAAAAATGTTTGACTTCCCAGCATTAATATCTAAAAAATGACTATTTGGAAATATCAGGAATTTCTGGCAACTTTGATCAATAAACAATTCCTACAATGGCCAGAGAAGGGAATAAATGAAGTTAAGCACATGTGGAATTGAACAGAAAGGACATTCTGCACTTTTCAAGAATTACAAACCACGTACCAAATACCTGCAAACCACTTTCTGGCCCTAGAGTGAAGAATCTAACAAAGGAATTCTCTACAGGCCTTTTTGACTCTTTCTTGGGCTCCACGGGAGCCAAGAACACCATAGCATCCATATACGGTTCTATGAGGGAATCAAACTCTAAAAAAGTGATCCCTCCCTATTCAAATCATGACTTAAGGAATTACCAAACTTAGAGCTTCCAGATCAACTACAAAAATGATGGACCCTAATTGAAAAAATGTGTGCAGTGAAGTGTGGAGGGAGACACAATTCAAAATAATCGATAGAGCTATTTATGTATTTCATGTTGCTTGAGACCCTAACAAAACAATAGAAGGTAGAATAACTCGCTGTCCCAAATGTCAGACACCAAACACAGATATAACTCATGGACTTTGGTCATGCCCAAAAACACAATCCTTCTGGCAATCCCTCATATCTATGTTAGAAACCAAAAGTAACACGAAACTCCCAATGGACCCAGAGTTCCTCTTATTTCATACAGAGAGTAATAGAACTAAAACCAAAATCCCGGTGGCCTTTCATGTACTCATCTTGGCAGCTAAAAGATGCCTCTTAACCTACTGGCTCCAAACAAATACTCCACCACTGAGAGAAGTTATCCAACAAACGACAAAATGTATGACATTAGAACGAATAGAGACAGAATACGGTAGATCAACGTTAACAACCACCTTTTTTAGAAAGTTGAGAATATATATGTCAACCTTTCTAAATGAGGCGGAGATATTGGAAAATCTATTTATACAATACAATTGTTACTTCTGAGATGAGGGAAGGTTTGGGGGTGGGGGGAATGATTGCGAGTCGATCTATACATTCCTGTAATTTTGCCCACTGGACCCTGGTATTGCCCATACGGCACAGGTAGGTGAGTGTTAGGTCCCGAGCTACTTGAGAAACCTTGGTGTGGTGCTCGGGCTTAGACATGATCCATGATTATTGGTGACATCTTCGGGCCCCTTGTTAACCTCACCTCTTCAACTGATATACCTCTGCTGCTTCCCTTTTTCTTTACACCGTACCCCAACACCTCGCCAATAAAAACACGGAGACTTGTGTCGGATTTTATCGGCCATACCAGCCGTTATTTATTAACCAAAATATATTATTTATTTAACCATGGATTACCATAAGTTAACAATTACTTAACCCAGACGAGGAAGGTCCTAAAAGCCCAGGTGAATTTTAGCCGACCTTCTTGCCTTGTCAATCATCTCATGCAGGTCAGACACTTTTTTATCTGGGAGCCGACACTTGATCTTTTCTGTATCAATCACTATCCCTAAAAAGCATAATTCGGTAACGGGACCCACTGTCTTGTCTGCCGCTAACGGCACTCCAAAATCTCCAAAAACTGACTGTAATGTAACTAACAAAAGTGAACACACCCTTGAACCTGCCCGCCCTAAACACAAAAATCGTCTAAGTAATGGATAATGGATGAACACCCTGCAACGTCAGCCACCACCCAATCTAGAAAGGAACTAAACGCCTCAAAATTCACGCATGACACAGAACATCCCATCCCATAAACATCCCAATAGATGCAAAATATCCAGGTGAACTGGGAGTAACCGAAAAGCCGCCTCAATATCAGTTTTTGCCAATAAGGTCCCTGGACCCAATTTTCTAACCCATGCCACAGCCGCATCAAAGGACGTATAGAACACTGAGCAAAGATCATGGTCGATACCATCATTGACCGACGCACCCTTTGGAAAAGACAAATGGTGACAACTTGTTCAGCTCCTTTTTGGGCAATAACCCCAGCGGCGACACCCGCAAGTTAACCAACGGCGGTTCCTCAAATGGCCCATCCATCCTCCCCGAGGAAACCTCTTTTGCTAACTTCCCCGAGACAATTTCCGGGTACTCCAATGCCGAGCACAAATTTTTCCGCAACAAGCCCACCGGCAAAGGGCGGTTCGCACATGGCATCGGGCTAGCTACACCCACCGCCTCCCCCTGCAGTAATCCTGCCACCTGCTGCTGAAGCCATTCCGCGCGATCATCTCTTCTACAGCTTGCATGGTACGTCACTGCGCTTTTCACAATTGCAATTAAAATTGCCTCCGGCCACTAGCCCCTATATAAATACTCCTCCCAACTCCGCCCCTATGAGCCTGCCTTGCCGCCTACTACCGGCCATTAACGCCATCATTCCCAGGGCCCTCCCACCAAAATAAATCATGAAGGCCTACCCTTAGGGTAAACCTCTAGTCTGGCCTAACTTGTCCTCCACAGCAGGACATGTTGACTAATCTCTCAATTTTAACATCAGTTTGAGGGCTTAGTAAGACCGCAGTGTGCACCTGTCTTTTGTTATTGCTATATTATTATATTATTTATCACATCCACACAATTGCCATCTTGTGTAGGATGTCTATTGTGGTACTTGTGGTCCTCTGCAGGCATCCTCCACTGTATGCATTTTTGCTGGAGATCGCCATTAGCAACGGGCCACAAGTGCAGGATCTGCTCCCCTGTATATATAAGCACAACTGCATTTTTGGGTTGAGCACATCCTGCTTCATGCCACCTTTTAGTTGTTTTGTTTATATAACAGAATCCATAAGATGGAAGTCAAAATGGAAGCCTATAAGAGGCATTCCGTCTTGTTCCTTCATAATACAAGTCTATGGGCAGCATAACAGATCCGTTCAGGACAGATCCATTGTGCTGCCCATAGACTTTAAAAGGCATTCCGTTTTGATCCGTCATAATAGAAGTCTATGGGCAATCATAACGGAACCTTCTGGTTTCCCGTTATGCAAGATGGAAAACAAAGTCTGTTCCAGACGGAACCGCTATGATTGCCCATAGACTTCTATTACGATGGAAAGCAAAATGGAATGCCCTTTAAAGGCTTCCGTTTTGACTTCCGTCTTATAGATTCCGTTATTTTCCGCTATGACCATGTTATAACGGAAAACAATAAAGGAATCCATAATGGTGATGTGAACAAGCCCTAAGGAGACAAAAAGTCAGACGATTTATCAATCTGCTGGGAGGAGACGTGTGTGTGTGTATATATATATATATATATATATATATATTCTCATAGCCAATGCCGTCTCCAGGTTCATGTGGGAGCTTAGGCAATAAAACAGTGAGGGTCATATTGGATGGAGGGGGCACTGGGGGACATTATACTGTATGGGGGTCACTGGGGATCATACAGAATAGGGGGCACTGGGTGTCATTTTAATCTGTGTAGGGGCCACAGGGGGTCATTATACTGTATGGGGTACTACTGGGGTTATTATATATAATCTATTGAATGAGGGGCACTAGGGGTCATTATACTGTATGGGGGGCTCTGGGGGCGGTCATTATACTGTACGGGGGGCCATTGGGATCCTAGTACTGAAAGGGAGGCACTGGGGGTCATTATACTGTATAGGGCGGCCACGGGGTGTCTTTATACTGTTTAAGTTGCCCTCACACACTATAATGACACTTAGTGGCCCCTCACACAGTATAATGACTCCCCAATAGCCCCCTCACACAGTATAATGACCCCCCCTAGTGGCCCCGTCACATTATGTCATCCTATAGAGCAGCTAGCTCCTCAATGTCACCTATAGAGCAGCCAGCCCCTCCATGTCACCCTATAGAGTTGCTGGCTCCTCACATCACCATACAAAGAGGACCAAAGGCCGCATAAATGTGTGCTATGTTTCAACTGCATGCTGTCGGTTTTGCTCGTGGCTCGGTTCGCTCCGGACCTCTTTCTTCAGGACGGTGATGTCAAGTAATGGGGAAGTCTCCTCCATGATTTCATCACACAGGTGGAAAATAGACGCCCTGAAATCTGCTGTGAGAGCGATAATGAGGAGGCTGATCCTCGGCCTTCACCTGCAGCACCAGAGGAAGGTGAGGAGGAGACTGTGTGATACTGAAGAGGGCCCGCCCGGCAGCAGACGGCTCCGACACTTGCCAGGGTATGCCGGGTCCTAGCGCCGGACCTGCCCATAGCTTCCATTATTGCTGAAAGTGCTCAGAAAGAGTCTGAAGAAGCAGGCAAAAGTCAAAGATGTTCTCTCTTGATGGCTTCGCATGGCCTCTTTCCAGTTTCTGTGGTCACTCCCGAAGAAAAGTCAAAGAAGCCTGCCAGACATTTCAGATCTTATCTTCCAGAAGGATTGTTTTCACGGTTCTCCCAGCCGACGCTGCATTAATGAGGCAGCAGCGTCCAGTTGACAGGGGAATCAAGGCAGCGGTGCACCTGGGCTCATCTGTCAGCTCCGCCTGGCATGCAGGAAAGCTGGCATGAAGTGCTTGCCAGCAGCCTATTTAAAGGGTTTTTCGGGGCTTTTAATATTGATGACCTATCCTCAAGATTAGAGTGGAGCGAACACCTGGATGTTCGGGTTCGAGAAGTTCGGCTGAACTTCCCGAAAATGTTCGGGTTCGGGATCCGAACTCGACCCGAACTTCATCCCGAACCCCATTGAAGTCAATGGGGACACGAACTTTTGGGCACTAAAAAGGCTGTAAAATAGTCCAGGAAAGGGCTAGAGGGCAGCATAATGTAGGTAAATGCCCTGCAAACAAATGTGGATAGGGAAATGAATTGAAATAAAATAAATAAAAATTAACCAATATCAATTGGAGAGAGGTCCCATAGCAGAGAATCAGGCTTCAAGTCACCCACCACTGGAGAAGGCCACTTTCAGTTATTTAGACCCCAGCACCCAGACAGAGGAGAGAAGTCCCACAGCAAGGAATAAGGCATCATATCACCCACCACTGGAGAAGGCCACTTTCAGTTATTTAGGCCCCAGCACCCAGACAGAGGAGAGAGGTCCCAGAGCAGAGAATCATGCGTCATATCACCCACCACTAGAGAAGGCCACTTTCAGTTATTTAGGCCCCAGCACCCAGACAGAGGAGAGAGGTCCCACAGCAGAGAATCATGCGTCATATCACCCACCACTGGAGAAGGCCACTTTGAGTTATTTAGGCCCCAGCACCCAGACAGAGGAGAGAGGTCCCACAGCAAGGAATAAGGCATCATATCACCCACCACTGAGGAAGGCCACTTTCATTTATTTAGGCCCCAGCACCCAGACAGAGGAGAGAGGTCCCATAGCAGAGAATAAGGCGTCATATCACCTACCACTGGAGAAGGCCACTTTCAGTTATTTAGGTCCCAGCACCCAGACAGAGGAGAGAGGTCCCATAGCAGAGAATAAGGCGTCATATCACCCACCACTGGAGAAGGCCATTTTCAGTTATTTAGGCCCCAGCACCCAGACAGAGGAGAGAGGTCCCACAGCAAGGAATAAGGCGTCATATCACCCACCACTGGAGAAGGCCACTTTCAGTTATTTAGGCCCCAGCACCCAGACAGAGGAGAGAGGTCACACAGCAGAGAATCATGCGTCATATCACCCACCACTGGAGAAGGCCACTTTCAGTTATTTAGGCCCCAGCACCCAGACAGAGGAGAGAGGTCCCACAGCAAGGAATAAGGCGTCATATCACCCACCACTGGAGAAGGCCACTTTCAGTTATTTAGGCCCCAGCACCCAGACAGAGGAGAGAGGTTACACAGCAGAGAATCATGCGTCATATCACCCACCACTAGAGAAGGCCACTTTCAGTTATTTAGGCCCCAGCACCCAGACAGAGGAGAGAGGTCCCATAGCAGAGAATCATGCGTCATATCACCCACCACTGGAGAAGGCCACTTTCAGTTATTTAGGCCCCAGCACCCAGACAGAGGAGAGAGGTCCCACAGCAGAGAATCATGCGTCATATCACCCACCACTGGAGAAGGCCACATTCATTTATTTAGGCCCCAGCACCCAGACAGAGGAGAGAGGTCCCACAGCAGAGAATCATGCGTCATATCACCCACCACTGGAGAAGGCCACTTTGAGTTATTTAGGCCCCAGCACCCAGACAGAGAAGAGAGGTCCCACAGCAAGGAATAAGACGTCATATCACCCACCACTGGAGATGGCCACTTTCAGTTATTTAGGCCCCAGCACACAGACAGAGGAGAGAGGTCCCACAGCAGAGAATCATGCGTCATATCACCCACCACTGGAGAAGGCCACATTCAGTTATTTAGGCCCCAGCGCCCAGATTGAGGAGAGGTTCATTCAACTTTGGGTTGCACCGCAAGATCGTGGTAAAGTTAAAAAAATGAGGATTCAATGAAGAAGTGCCCCGGAGTACAAGAATACATGGTTGAGGGGGAGGCAGTTATAAATGTCTATTCTGCACAAGGGAGGGACAGATACTGTGGGATCCATGCCTGGTTCATTTTTATGAACGTCAGCTTGTCCACGTTGGCTGTGGACAGGCGGCTGCGTTTGTCAGTAATGACACCCCCTGCCGTGCTGAATACACATTCAGACAAAACGCTGGCCGCCGGGCAGGCCAGCACCTCCAAGGCATAAAAGGCTAACTCTGGCCACGTGGACAATTTGGAGACCCAGAAGTTGAATGGGGCCGAACCATCAGTCAGTACGTGGAGGGGTGTGCAGACGTACTGTTCAACCATGTTAGTGAAATGCTGCCTCCTGCTAACACGTTCCGTATCAGGTGGTGGTGCAGTTAGCTGTGGCGTGGAGACAAAGCTTTTCCACATTTCTGCCATGCTAACCCTGCCCTCAGAGGAGCTGACCGTGACACAGCTGCGTTGGCGACCTCTTGCTCCTCCTCTGCCTTCGCCTTCGCCATGGGCTTCCACTTGTTCCCCTGTGACATTTGGGAATGATCTCAGGAGCGCGTCTACCAGCGTGCGCTTGTACTCGCGCATCTTCCTATCACGCTCCAGTGCAGGAAGTAAGGTGGGCACATTGTCTTTCTACCGGGGATCCAGCAGGGTGGCAACCCAGTAGTCCGCACACGTTAAAATGTGGGCAACTCTGCTGTCGTTGCGCAGGCACTGCAGCATGTAGTTGCTCATGTGTGCCAGGCTGCCCAGAGGTAAGGAAAACCTCCCTCTGAGGCACTTCTAACAGACTGGCCTGAAAGTGCTAAAAGTGACCCCTCATCCTCCTCCTCCTCCTCCTGGGCCACCTCCTCTTCCATCATCTCCCTAAGTGTTTTCTCAAGGAGACATAGAAGTGGTATTGTAACGCTGATAACGGCGTCATCGCCACTGGCCATCTTGGTGGAGTACTCGAAACAGCGCAACAGGGCACACAGCTCTCGCATGGAGGCCCAGTCATTGGTGGTGAAGTGGTGCTGTTCCGCCGAGCGACTCACCCGTGCGTGCTGCAGCTGAAACTCCACTATCGCCTGCTGCTGCTCGCACAGTCTGGCCAGCATGTGCAAGGTGGAGTTCCTTGTGGTGGTAACATATGAGGAGGTGAGCGGGAAGGCCGAAGTTACGCTGTAGCGCAGACGGCCCACACTTTATCCAGGCAAGGGATGTGCGTCAAACCGGCTAGTCCTAGAGCTGCAACGAGATTTCGCCCATTATCGCACACCACCAGGCTGGGCTTGAGGCCCACCGGCAGAAACCACTCGTCGGTCTGTTGTTCAATAACCCGCCACAACTCCTGCGTGGTGTGGGGCCTGTCCCCCAAACATATGAGTTTCAGAATGGCCTGCTGACGTTTACCCCGGGCTGTGCTGAAGTTGGTGGTGAAGGTGTGTGGCTGACTGGATGAGCTGGTGGAAGCAGAGGAGGAGGAAGCCGAGTAGGAGGAGCAGGCTACAGGAGGCAGTGAATGATGCCCTGCGATCCTTGGCAGCGGAAGGACGTGAGCCAAAGAACTCTCCGCCTGGGGCCCAGCCGCCACTACATTTACCCAGTGTGCAGTTAGGGAGATATAGCGTCCCTGGCCGTGCTTACTGGTCCACGTATCTGTGGTTAGGTGGACCTTGCCACAGATGGCGTTGCGCAGTGCACACTTGATTTTATCGGATACTTGGTTGTGCAGGGAAGGCACGGCTGTCTTGTAGAAGTAGTGGCGGCTGGGAACAACATACTGTGGGACAGCCATGGCCATCAGCCAGAATGACAGCATTTCAAAGGCCAGGAGGTTAGAAATGCTGGCATTCAGACCCAGGGCTCGAGGGTGGCTAGGTGGGAATTTACGCTTTCTCTCCAAGGTTTGTGAGATGGAGAGCTGAACGCTGTCGTGTGACATGGTGGAGATGCTTGGTGACGCAGGTGGTGGTGTCGGTGGCCTATCCTCTGTTTGGTGGGCGGCAGGTGCCAACATTCCTCCCGAGGCGGAGGAAGAGGCCGAGGCAGCAGCAGAAGAGGGAGCAGGGGGAGCCTGAGTGAGTTCCTTGCTTTTAAGGTGTTTACTCCACTGCAGTTCATGCTTTGCATGTAGATGCCTGGTCATGCAGGTTGTGCTAAGGTTTAGAACTTTAATGCCTCGCTTCAGGCTCTGATGGCACAGCGTGCAAACCACTCGGGTCTTGTTGTCAGCACATTGTTTAAAGAAGTGCCATGCCAGGGAACCCCTTGAAGCTGCCTTTGGGGTGCTCGGTCCCTGGTGGCGGTGGCCAGTAGCAGGTGAATTCTCTTGGCGGCGGCTGTTCTGCTTTTGCCCCCTGCTCCCTCTTTTGCTACGCTGTTGGCTCGGTCTGACCACTGCCTCTTCCTCTGAACTATGAAAGTCAGTGGCACGACCTTCATTCTATGTGGGGTCTAGGACTCACTGCAGAAAGACGCAGCAGTTGGCACCTGTGTTTCGTCATCATCAGAGACGTGCGGACTCCGATGAGGTGGTATTCCCATGTCCTCATCATCAGGAAACATAAGTGGTTGTGCATCAGTGCATTCTATGTCTTCCACCACTGGGGAAGGGCTAGGTGGATTCCCTTGGGAAACCCTGCCAGCAGAGTCTTCAAACAGCATAAGAGACTACTGCATAACTTGAGGCTCAGACAGTTTCCCTGATATGCATGGGGGTGATGTGACAGACTGATGGGCTTGGTTTTCAGGCGCTACCTGTGCGCTTTCTGCAGAAGACTGGGTGGGAGACAAGGGCATAACTACCGGGGAAGCAGGGGAAGCGGCTGCTTCGGGGCCCGGGCTGACAAGGGGCCCGGCACCAGGCAGCGCGTGTCCTCTCTCCCCTCTACTTCCCCGGTAATCTGCTGCTGCGCCAATTGCTGACTGAGACTAGCACTGTCTCAGACTCAGTCAGCTATGCTGTCTGTCTGCTGTGCCGGGCCCCCCCTCCCTACCGCCCCTTCACAGTTTGCCCCGCCCCGCTGCTTAGGCTTACATTGCTGCCTGCAGCCTCCGGCGCCTCTGGCTCTGTGGTGGGCGGGCCGGAGTCAGGCCCTCCCACCACTGATGGCAGGGCCGTTTCTTGGACTAGAGGGGGGGCGGGTGTCCGCCTGTCACGAGGGGGGCGCTGGAGCTTGCCATACAAACCCCCCCTCCCCCTCCGATTCGCTGCCGTGCCCGCCCCGCTCACTAAATCTATCCAGCAGTCTGCTGGCAGCAGTGTCCTACTGTCCCCCTCCACTCTGGCTGACTCTGGCTGCGGGATGCTGGGCCTGGTGCTGGGCGCCGGCTACTGTTCACATAGGGGACAGTGATTGTTGGACCTGGCGGAGGCGGAGCGCAGGCTGGGAGTGCAGCAGAGGTGACGTCATCATGTCACGCTGCGTGCCTGCCCGCGTGAGCAACTGCCTGCAGTGCTGAAGAACAGAACACAGTGACAGAAGTCCCTGACTGTGCCCAGGCCAGCCCCAAATGCGGAAGACTGTGTCTGCTATACCACAGCACCAACCACTCACAGGAACTCTGCCCTGGCCCCGAGCTGTGCTGACTGAGTAAGTTCTAAAAAAAAAAAAAAGTATGTACCCTATACCCTACCTGGCCTGCCACAATGCTATCCCAGCCCCTCCTGAGTTATACCCCTGTAATGTACCCTCAGTTATAATTTACCCTGATACCCCTCAGTTATATTATATAACTGAGTGGTATCAGTTATGCAGGGGTAATATAACTGAGGAGCGCTATCAGGGGTATAATGTCCCCTGATAGGCCTCCTGAGTTATATTACCCCTGTATAATAATGTACCCTGATGCCCCTTAGTTATATTACCCCAGCGGGTAATAAAACTAAGTGGTATCAGGGTACATTATTATACAGGGGTAATATAACTCAGGAGGTCTATCAGACATTATACAGGGGTAATATAAGTTATATTACCTCTGTATAATGTGCCCTGATACCCCTCCTCAGTTATATTACCCCTGTATAACTGATACCACTCAGTTATATAATATAACTGAGGGGTATCTGGGTAAATTATACAGGGAGGGGTAATATAACTAATGGTATCAGGGTACATTATTATACAGGGTAATATAACTGAGGAGGGCTATCGGGACATTATTCAGGGGTAATATAACTGTTATATTACCCTGTATAATATCTGATAGGCCTCCTGAGTTATATTACCCCTGTATAATAATGTACCCTGATACTACTTAGTTATATTACCCCTTGTTACCTCATGTACAGAGTCTGAAGAGGAAGAACGAAAAACCATACTGCCCAGTGGATGGCTTGTTCTTAGACCTAGCCCCCCAGCCGAAGTCGTGTCTGAGATCCCCAAGGTCAAAGCCAAGTAATTGTAAGTTTTCATGTGGAGTATGTTTATGGTATACACATATAGCCTACACTTTGCCACACAATATACAGTATACCGCTACACTGTGTAGGGGTTATACTGTATATTGTACAGCATGGCGCAGGGGTTATATTGTCCGGCATGGTGTAACCTCCATACATTTTATATACAGTATACAGTAATCCTTGCACCTTGCCATACAATATACAGTAGGGGGAAGGATGGGGCCCAGCAATTGGCAGGCAGTGGCGATGGGCCATATATATATATATATATATATACATATATACTGTGTGTGTGTGTATATATATATATATATAGAAATAAGGCGCAGGTAGCAGCACTCAAATAACGGGAAATTGGGTGCAATTCCTGTCGTCCCTGGATCAGGATCAGCAAATTTTTAGATGAAGGAAAAGGCAGCACTCCGTGGATACGTGGAAAAATGGATCCCTTTATTCCATACTGTGCACAGTATGGAATAAAGGGATCCATTTTTTCCACGTATCCAAGGAGTGCTGCTTTTTCCTTTATATATATATATATATATATATATGTATATATAATCTCGTGACTTGCCAAAGGAGTGGGGTTTACACAAGAGGCGGGGGGGGGGGGGAGTGAAACGCGCAGGGGGGGGGGGCCCAAACAAAAATTTGCTGTGGGGCCCAGTCATTTCTAGCTACGCCCCTGGTGGGAGATAATGTTGTGAACGTGCTGGATCCACTGTCGGCCACCCAATTGACTAGCGCCTGTACCTGCTCAGGCCTTACCATCCTTAGAATGGCATTGGGCCCCACCAAATATTGCCGTAAATTCTGGCGGGTACTGGAACCTGAGGGAGTTGGTTCACTAGGACGTGTGGCTGCGGCCGAATGGCCACGTCCTCTCCCAGCACCTGAGGGTCCACTAACACCACCACTACTGCGTCCGCGTCCCTTACTAGATGTTTTCCTCATTGTTACTGTTCACCAAGCACCACAATAAGAAAAAAAATATTTGACCCAATGTATTGATTTCAAATTCAGGCCTTTTTTTTACAGGCACCTAACACTATCTGCCTATTTATTTATGCACCGTATTACACTAATCCAGGCAGAGCAGAAACCACTGATTTAGGGGAATATCAATTGTAGGGCTAGTATTTAGGCCCTGGATGAAAGGTATCCTTTTATGGACAGATTTACACTTGGAGATGCACAGTAGCGTGTGAAAAAATATGTAGGATTATGCCTTCAGCAATTGTATTTTAACACTTTGTGTAAAATACCCTTTAACGGACAGAAATACAATGGGAGATGCACGGTAGCGTGTGAAGTTATTGAGGATGACCCTCTCAGCACTTGTATATACACCTTGAGTGTAATAAACCCTTTTACGGACTGATTAACACTTAGCCTGCAACAGCTGGAACACCAGATTCAGGGTATTACTATATTGGCAAGTGAATTTCACCCCAGAACAAAATCTATCCTTTGCCGGACACTATTAAACTTGGCCAGCCACAGCTCAAACCACTGATTTATGGTATTGCTATTTTGGCAATTGAATTTCACCCCAGAACAAAACATATCCTGTTACAGACAGATTTAAACTAGGCCTGCAACAGCTGGAACACCAGATTCAGGGTATTGCTATTTTGGCAATTAAATTTCACCCCAGAAAAAAATATACCCTTTTACGGACAGATTTAAACTAGGCCTGCAACAGCTGGAACACCAGATTCAGGGTATTGCTATTTTGGCAATTTAATTTCACCCAAGAAAAAAAATATACCCTTTTAGGACAGATTTAAACTAGGCCTGCAACAGCTTAAACACCGGATTCAGGGTATTGCTATTTTGGCAATTTAATTTCACCCCAGAAAAAAATATACCCTTTTACGTACAGATTTAAACGAAGCCTGCAACAGCTGGGACAACAGTTTTGCTGTATTTCTATTTTTGCAACTGAATTTCACCGCAGAAAATAATATATCCTATGACGGACACTATGAAACTTGTCCAGCCACTGCTGGGACACCAGATATACGGTATTGCTATTTTGGCAATTGAATTTCACCCCAGAACAAAAAATATCCTTTGCAGGACACTATTAAACTTGGCCAGCCACAGCTGAAACCACTGATTTATGGTATTGCTATTTTGGCAATTGAAATTCACCCCAGAAAAAAATAAATCCTTTGCCGTACACTATTAAACTTGGCCAGCCACAGCTGAAACCACTGATTTATGGTATTGCTATTTTGGCAATTGAATTGCACCCCAGAACAAAATATATCCTTTGCAGGACACTATTATACTTTGCCAGCCACTGTTGGGAAACCAGATTTAGGAGATTGCTATTTTGGCAATTGAATTTCACCACAGAAAAAAATATACCCTGTTACGGACAGATTTAAACTAGGCCTGCAACAGCTGGAACACCAGATTCAGGGTATTGCTATTTTGGCAATTGAATTTCACCCCAGAACAAAATATATCCTTTGCCGGACACTATTAAACTTGGCCAGCCACAGCTGAAACCACTGATTTATGGTATTGCTATTTTGGCAATTGAATGTCACCTAATAAAAAAATATATCCTTTGCCGTACACTATTAAACTTGGCCAGCCACTGCTGGGACACCTGATTTATGGTATTGCTATTTTGGCAATTGAATTTCACCCCAGAACAAAATATATCCTTTGCAGGACACTATTAAACTTGGCCAGCCACAGCTGAAACCACATATTTATGGTATTGCTATTTTGGCAATTAAATTTCACCCCAGAAAAAATTATACCCTGTTACGGACAGATTTAAACTAGGCCTGCAATAGCTGGAACACCAGATTCAGGGTATTGCTATCTTGGCAATTAAATTTCACCCCAGAAAAAAATATACCCTTTTACGGACAGATTTAAATGAAGCCTGCAACTGCTGGAACAACAGTTTTACTGTATTTCTATTTTTGCAACTGAATTTCAACCCAGAAAATAATATAACCTATGATGGATACTATGAAACTTGTCCAGCCACTGCTGGGACACCAGATTTACGGTATTGCGATTTTGGCAATTGAATGTCACCCCAGAACAAAATATATCCTTTGCCGTACACTATTAAACTTGGCCAGCCACTGCTGGGACACCAGATTTACAGTATTGCTATTTTGGCTATTGAATTTCACCCCA